>OMKN01009952.1:1591-12372 GCA_900302345.1 Melanonus zugmayeri | reverse complement strand
TGTCTCTTGATGAGAACGGAAACAATGCCTCAGTGGATCAACGCATACAGAAAAACCAGGTCTTTTATTTGATTACATTATTATTGTGTCATTTAGTAAAACAATTAAGAAATCCATACATACACAATCATCTGTGTTAAGGTTTGACCGTATAAAGTGGTATTCAGAGCTCATCTTAATTTCATATGATTGTAATTAAAACAGGATATTGGCATAGAATGGGACTTCTGTTGTCTCGCTAAATGAGTTGAGATCTGTCAAACATTTACTACTGATGGTGGCATAACAGGTTTATTTCATCTCCATTCTGCCTTCCAGTCGTTTTATGAAACTACTTTTCAACCAAATTCAGAGACATTTTAAACCTGCTCAATGTTGTCCGTAGCACTCGGATCTCACGCGGCAGTTTGTGGAGGCCATGACGGCCTACAGCAAGATACAGGTGTCCTTCCGAGAGGAGTGCAAAGCTCGCATCCTCAGACAGCTAGAAATCAGTGAGTTATTACACACACACACACACACACACACACACACCGATGACCATCTGCCTCGTCCCATGTTGAATCCTTTCCATGTCCCTGGCGGTAGTAGTATTAGCTCTGAGGGGTGTGTCCTTAGTCCTTACCTGAAAGGTAACATGAGCTATAGCGTTGTAACGAGACACCTGTGCTGCTGTGTTGCTACAGCAACGGTTACTCGGATACACAGGGAATAACCGCCACCGCACTGCTACGCGGTGTTGTTAAAGGGGCCGTGTCATAGATTTGTGTTGTAGTCCAAGATATAATCTAGATATATCGTTGTTGGTTAAAATAAATGCACTTTACCAATGAATGCATGCTGAAAACCATAGTATGATCTTTATCAACGTAAGTTTGACCTCTGTTGAATGTTATATTTATATACGTTTCCATAGCCACGCCCAGCTACCCCCCCTGAGGCTTCTGAGCAAAACCCTACACAAACATCTGCATGTTGCCTTGATCTTAAATCAAGTATTATATACACAAAGCACATGCACAGCATACACGCAACATAACACAATACATAGGCCTATACTAAATAAACACACACACACACACACGGGTATAGTATACAGACAAAAACAATAGTGTGTTGTGTGTTATATGAAATGATGGCCACGCCCCTGCTCGGGGGGGAAAGCATATACAGTAATGCTGAAATAGTATAAGTCACATTTAGACCAATCCATCAGTGTTTCCCAAATGTTTGTACTGGAAGAGATCAAATAAGTAGAACTGGCAACAAAAAATGGAGCTATCAATCAGCTATCAATCAGCTATCAATCAGCTATCAATCAGCTATCAATCAGCTATCAATCAGCTATCAATCAGCTATCAATCAGCTATCAATCAGCTATCAATCAGCTATCAATCAGCTATCAATCAGCTATCAATCGTATCGACTGTTTGAGATCATGTGGTTATGGAGTTACAAGAGAGTGAAGAAGAGAGATCATATATACACAGACGCAGAAGAGATCACAGACATATATACATAGAGATCATAGACATATATACATAGAGATCATAGACATATACATAGAGATCATAGACATGTATACATAGAGATCATAGACGTGTATACATAGAGATCACAGACATATATACATAGAGATCACAGACATGTATACATAGAGATCATAGACATGTAGACATAGATATCATAGACATGTATAAATAGAGATCATAGACGTGTACACATAGAGATCATAGACATGTACACATAGAGATCATAGACGTGTACACATAGAGATCATAGACATGTACACATAGAGATCATAGACATGTACACATAGAGATCATAGACATATACACATAGAGATCATAGACATGTACACATAGAGATCATAGACATATATACATAGAGATCATAGACATGTACACATAGAGATCATAGACATGTACACATAGAGATCATAGACATGTACACATAGAGATCATAGACATGTACACATAGAGATCATAGACATGTACACATAGAGATCATAGACATGTACACATAGAGATCATAGACATGTACACATAGAGATCATAGACGTGTACACATAGAGATCATAGACGTGTACACATAGAGATCATAGACGTGTACACATAGACGCATTGGCCTTTGGATCGTATGTCCACGTCGCCACCGTATTGGTCCAGGTAAGACCGGCCTGTACACACATGGGGGAGATGCTCTAACGATTACATTTCTCAACCGATTTCAATGAGTTGTTTTTATATTCAAGGGTTTATGGTCTACGTGGAGTACAAAAAAATATATTGTTATATATTATATTATTATATATCATCTATATATTATATATAGATCTATATCTTATATTATTATATATTGATAATATATGATATATCTTATCCATATATTATAACAGCTTCTCTGCTTTCATTCTATATTATAATATATAGATCTATATGTAATATATAGATGATGTATAATAATATAATATATATTGAGATTTGGTGAGAGTAGTGCTGTGTAGTAGAGATAAAGCAGATAAAGGGTTAGGGACTAATGCATTACTGACCCAATATGTTAACCTTAACCCTTACTGGACCCAATATGTTAACCCTAACCCTTACTGGACCCAATATGTTAACCCTAACCCTAACCCAATATGTTAACCCTAACCCAATATGTTAACCCTAACCCTAACCCAATATGTTAACCCTAACCCTAACCCAATATGTTAACCCTAACCCTAACCCATATGTTAACCCTAACCCTAACCCAATATGTTAACCCTAACCCTAACCCAATATGTTAACCCTAACCCTAACCCAATATGTTAACCCTAACCCAATATGTTAACCCTAACCCAATATGTTAACCCTAACCCTAACCCAATATGTTAACCCTAACCCTAACCCAATATGCTAACCCTAACCCAATATGTTAACCCTAACCCAATATGTTAACCCTAACCCTAACCCAACAGGCGAACACTGTTGGTCTGGTAGCGTGTTCATGTTCTCTACTTCACTGTGGAGAGACTAAACCTCTGTCTCCTGTTCAGCTGGAAAGGTGACTTCAAATGAAGAGTTGGAGACCATCTTGCAGTCAGACAATCCTTCCATCTTCACATTTGATGTTGGTGAAAAAATATATTTTTTTTGTAAGATTTGACTGATCAAAGACAATTGCAGTGTGGACAGAGACTTCAAGTAGTTGATATTTTTTTATCAGGTCATGTATTTGCAGAAAATCTATCTGGTTTAACGTGGAAAAACCTAGAACACATTTGCAATTTCTGAAATTGCAAATAAACAAAATGTCATTTTAAAGAACACTTGAATCATTGTTATTGAATGTTGGCTGCAGCAGAAGCCTAGTATTGGTTGGTTAGTTAGTTACCGGTTAGTTAGTATCGGTTGGTTAGTTAGTTACCTAGTATAGGTATAAGGATTATAGTGAGTATAGCTTCAGGCATGAGCAAGACACTAAAATGATAAGTTTACTGCCAACACGATAGATGTCCACTAAATTCTTCAACGTGTGTGTGGATTGCTTTAAGGTGGTGGCTGATTAATAACTAGTAAAGTGCTTTCGTGATTGCTTTTTGCTTTTCATTATGAATCAATACATTTGCAATGGAATAATCTTTCCATGCAGGTGGTCTCGGACTCCAAAATGACGCGCCAAGCCCTGACCGAGATTGAGTCCCGGCATCATGACATCATGGATTTGGAGTCCAGTATCAGAGAGATGAATGAGATGTTTGCCGACATCGCCCTGCTAGTAGACACCCAGGTACGGTTATAAAGAAATAATATCTAAATAACAGCATTTAAAAAAATCATTCAAGTTGTCATGTAGGTGTTGACGCAACACGACTAGTTGTTTGTGTGACGACCACTAGATGGTGCACTTTAGACTCCAAACATGTTGATCCTGGATCTGTCCTTGTAAGAACTGTAACTCTTTTAAGACCAAGGATGCAGTTTCTGGCTCAAACCTTCTGCAGTCCTACTGCTGCTCTTCCTTTGACGTGAGGCTTGTCTATCAAGAAGGGGCGGGACGAGGCATTGGGCTTTGTGAAATACGTGAAACACGCTTGCAAAGGTTATAAACACGTAATCCGGGGGGAGCACATTAATTACTCTTAACAGCTGGTAAATTAAAATCAAGTGAGAATATTTGGTAGTGCTGCTTTAAGTTATACTTTTGGTACTCAATTGTTTAATTTGGTAAGTGTTTTGGCTTTGCTGTCAAATACATTGGATTTGAGCCATGTGCGTTGTTTTTAGCGCTGTTTTTGACATTGAATTTCACTGTGAAGTATATAAATGTGAACCCTGTCATCTTCTCTAGGGTAACCTGACGAATAACATAGAGAAGAACGTGAGCAGCGCTGCAGAGTATATTTTCGTTGCCAAAGGAGAGACCAAGAAGGCTGTGATCTACAAAAAGAAGTCATGCAGGGTAATAGCCTGAGACCTTATGACCAGAGCTCTGTGGTTTGATCAGTCAAACCTTGTGATCCCATACACACCCTGGTCAAACCATTTTAGTCAAAGAAATGTATCGCAACACTGGATTTTCTTTATTATTGCTGTGACCAATCTCCTCATCACATTTTTTTTAAATATAGCCTATATGTTTTTTTTCACTGTATCCATGGTTTACTTTACTATATGCTTCATTTTACTGCCATTTTTTTGGTTTTGTCTCTAACTGATGTGAAAAAATGTGTTAAATAAAACCCCCATCTATTGAATTAGAATGAAGTTTGCTTCCTGCTTGTACATCCAGCATTTGTGTTCTGTCTGTTGATAGAATGAGAATAGTTAACAGCAGTATTTAACATCCGTCTATCACTAACATTTCAAGTTCTGTGGAAAGAAAGATATGGGAAAGCAGTTACTTGCATCTTGAGGACACTGCATACTTGCTTCTGTAATATGATTCATTGACAAGTGAAAAGGTATTTTAGGGCAGGAATTAAAATGGATGGATAACGTTTAGGATTTGATTGGTGATAACTGGAGTCATTGGAGAATGTCCCAACAATGTTTTGAACGTTCAGTGAGTTTGATTTTTCAAACCCACGTTTAGGCAAATTACGGAATTCCCCTAAAATATTTGGAGCACAAATCTTAGAATTGACACTATTGTGTGAAGTGCAAGAGTTACGGCTAAATGTATAAAACAATGAGGAACGGTAGTCAGTCACTGACCGCAATGTAAGACACTAGCTGATTAACATCAACTATGGAAAAGGGTAAACCATGGGTTAACCTACTCTTTTCATGGTGTTTGGTATTAATTCCAAGAATGTAGAGTAATAAAGACGTGTATATTTTATCCAAGGAAGCTAGGAAAAGGGTCAAAAGGAATTAATACATTTTAGCCATTTCGAATACAATGAAGTTGAACAGGAATCAATTTAAAAGTGAAATTCAGTCAAAACATTAAGTGTGTGTAGGATCCAATAACCAAATGAATAATTAGCAACTGGCCATGATAAACCTTTTGGATCGGCCCATTCCTTTAAATACAGACTATCATACAATACCATGAGTGAATACATTCTTGGCATGGGTGGGAATCTAACTCTTAACCTTTAGCTTTGTTCTCTACCAGTTTAGCTAAATGTCTTTAGTTAAAGACAATGTACCCCAATCCTAACAGTTGGTTCTTTGTGTTTCTTTTGGCAGAAGTATATCATTATTGCTGCAGCCGTTGCAGCGGTGCTGGGTTTGATCGTGCTAGTGGTCGGTTTAGCCGTGGGACTTCCCAAGACCTAATCTCCCACCCGGCATGGGTAAGTGTCACTCAATACATTTGTCCATGAACTAAACCAAAAACCATAGATTTTCATTGTCATAGGAATGAATCTTATTCCAAATGGAAACTGTTCTTTTTGTGTGCTTTCTGATACCAGGTTACATTTGGGCGGGATTAAAAAGGGATTAAAGACGTCATTAAACTCTCGAACCAATCAGTTCATAGATTTACGAACGATGAACCAACCAATCAGATGCAACAAAACCTTTTCACTTCCGCATATAAAGAATCTCCACTCCATCTTATATACATGCAGCAAGGACCACAGGTTCACAAATATCCTATTCCTACGAGGCTAAGAGGAGGATTATAATGTCTCTGGCAGCTAGAAGATGGTACAGACCCGCCGACTGATGTGGAAGCTAGGGATGGAAATATATTTTTGCACTGGTTGTCAGAGGCTTTAAGAGCTATAATTTGAGTTTAATTTGTGAAATGTCATAGCCGTCCGTCAGCTACTACAGTAGTACCTGAAATGCTCTGTGCAGGACCGCGCATGCACTTCTGCCGCCCCTCTATTTGCAACGTACCATGCCAGCAACAACACACAAACGCCAATATACCATACCCTTAATGCAAATAGTCTAGTGCAATGCTAGTGTTCTCAAATTGTCAATATTAACAATATTAAAGTATGCATGACGCAATATGCAGGCATTTTGCGCATCCATATACAAATAACAGGTCTGCATAATAACTAGCAAATAGCAAAGTCATGACAGCACGTATAGTTATGTTCCAAATAATCCAATTTCAGCTCCTCAAACTAAATAATACCAGTGCAAATATACACCACTTTCTCATGTGCGTCAAACACACACACGCAGCAACTTAAACAACAACTAGAGAGCAAATTAAGCTAAAATAAAAGTGTACACGGTGGGTTTTCATCGCAGCAAAGGTAAACGCATCCTCTATTTTGTGTTCATGCTCTATGAAGATCGTTGCCAGTCCATTAAGTCTGTCTTGTTTCATTGTAGGCTACTGCGGACGTAGTTTTATCCGTTTGAACTTTGAGGGAGGGCGAGAAGCACTCATAATGCTATAAAAGCATTATGAAAAACTGATCTGATAACCCCTAACACTCCCGGGATCAATATAACAATGAATCTCTCTGTTCTTGGAGTGCTTGCTCCTTCAATAGTCTCTTTATATTCACAGCCAGATCATTTTGGTCATTTAGACATGCTGCAAGATTTCCTTAATCTCACATTGCATATTATTTTTCTCGAAGACCATCGGTCAGTAGGCGAGGCTCCCACCCCAGGCGGCTGCAGGTGCAGCGTGATTGACACATTCCTCAGCAATTCATTGTGCTTACAGAACGTGTAGCCTAGCGAGCCTGTACTTACTGCTATCGGTTACTCTCGCCTATATGGACACGCCGGCACTGGCTCTGTGAGAATATCTGTTCTGGTTGACTGCATACCTGCCTCTGTATGAAGCAGTTTAGATTTTAGACCGCTCATTTCTCTTCCCTGATTGGTTAGAGGGAATCCATCTTGCCTGTCAATCACAGGTGCGTGAAGTGAAAAACACTTCTCAATGGTGGAGAAATGTAGGGAGGGAGGGAGCAGAGAGTGACCTGGCATTTTTTGGGTTGTTTAGTTTCAAAATCTTGCTCTCCTGCTGTTTTCTGCTCTTCTTAATTACAGCAGCTTTAATGTAACACAAAACTTCCTCATTTGATTTGTGCAGATGGACACTGAAATGAAGTATATACACGTTACACACCAGAAGATGGCACTGCAGTTCTTGCTTATAATTGGACATTCTGAAAAAGTGGACTTAAGATGGCTGAGCAAAATGTCTTACATTAATGTATTTGTTTAATATTGCCTATTTTAAATGATCCCAATAGGATGCATTAATACATGCACTTTATTTAATTTTTAACTATTTAACTGTATTTGTATTTAATGTAGAGAACTTCCTAACCACATTTTTGTACTGTCATTGTTATACTATTGATGTCCTGTGCCTTTTTTAAATTGTCATTTTATAAAATCATTAGCTGTGGAACTTTTTGTTAGAAATAAAAAGACCTTTGTGAAGTAAAAACCCCCACCTCTGTCAATATGCTGAGCAGTAGGACACTGTGCTTGTGGACCAATAAATAATCAAGTTATCAAGCGTTAGTGCTGACCTCCCTCTCAGCACCAGTGTCTGTGTTTCCCAGACGGCAGCTTGTTCTGTTTTCAAGGCCCCAGTTGATATTCATGGATTATCCTGCTTTGGGTGTCGTTTTATGACACGTTTACAACGTAGCTCCCAAAGACGCGTACAAAGGGTCAATAAAATGACCTGCTATTTTATCTGCTGCTACGGCTGCATGAATCAGCATCCATTGTTGGGTGTGATATCATATTCTCTCACTCTCTATCTCTCTCTCACACACAGGCATGCACACATTAGCACACCTGAGTGGGTGCCCACACACACACACATGCATTTGCCCCCCCCCCACCACCCACCCAGTGCCCTGTGGTCTTGGTCCTGTCTGTAATGGAGGAAAGTCAGACAGTCAAACTGCTTCCCCCGCAACACTGGACCACAGCCAGGAAGAACCCATTGACTTCTCCCTCTCTCTACCACTCTCGCTCTCCTCTAGATAACATTACACAGCACTCATACACTCCTGAATTACAAATGAGAGGAACAGAGGATAGGGAAAAATGGATAATAATAATGACAATGTAATCTGAAAAAAGACCAGGAGAATATATAATCTGAAACAAAAAAAGATATTGATGAAAGGAAATACCAGGAAATAAACAACATACACAAAAAAAGTTCACTTTATTAGATTTAGACACTTTTGCCCATTTTGTGTGTCTGGGCTGCATTCCACATCAATGAGTGGAGAGGGTTTTTTTTTGGTGTGAAACATGGCTGGCTCAAGGACAGGTCGGCCATCCCAATCCTGTGTTTGTTATCATTGTGTCAAACAAAAAGGCCCTGAAACAACCTTCAACACAACCACCACGGAGCTGCATTCATGTCCAGATGGAACGGACAGCGGCACACAGAGGGAGATGGATAAGAGTTTAAAAAGGACACGATGAAGTGAAGGTGCTTTTTGGAATAAAAAAAATCGGAACAGTCTTTTTGTTTGGTTTGTTGTTCTTTTTTGGCATTACTTCTTGGCTTTCCCCTGGGCGGCGACCGCCTCCATGGCTTTCTTCACCGTCTCCTCGTCGCCCAAGAAGGCCATGGGTTTGATGGGCTTCAGGTCGGCGTCCAGCTCGTACACAATGGGGATCCCCGTGGGCAGGTTGAGCTCCATGATGGCGGCGTCGGACATCCCTGGAGAGAAAGGAAACAAGACCCGACTAGTTAGTTAGTGCTCAGTTAGAAGAAGTTCTCTGGAGATGAACTTGTTTTGTAATGCGGTTTTCGGTCTTGTCACTGAACGTTCCATTAGTTAAGACCAGCGGGGGTCTCCATGGAGATGGGAAATCTGGAATGTGATTGCAGAAAATCAAAAAGTTGATTTTCGGACAAGAAAATTATTTTCCGCAAGAAGTATGCTGCCCGCTTTAGGGCGCAACATGCTCAAAGTTTTTGGAGTTTTAATTGCCATCACTTTCATTGAATATTACTTGAAATTCTGCATGATAATAAGAATTAGACCCAGTCACCACTTCGAACCGCTCCGAGATGCTGTAGGTACGATTTAAGAGAGATATAATTTGAGTGTAATTTGTTGCCAAAGAACTGCCATAGCCATTTGTCAGCTATTAGCGAGTGAAATGCTCAGTGTTTCACAGAACTGATGGCAGGACTGTATTTCCTGGGAAATATGTGCCTGTCAGGCAGGGAAATATCCCAAAACACAATCATTTTCAAGTAGCAGTGAAGAAGAGTTTCATAACTAGTGTCCCAGGACCATTCAGAAAACCTTTTTTTGAAATATTGCATCACTGTACTGTGGTTTAGAGTGGCTTGGCAACCTGTTAATTAATATGGGATTTTGAGAATACATTGTGCATTTTACAGCAGCTCACAATATTCTCTCTGTGCTCTTGAATAGTCAGCAGAGCAAATATATATATAAATTGCTTTGCTTGCTAGTTTCAAAAGAATCAAAAGAATTGTCTTATTTGAATGTGCAGTTATCCTTTAGATAAGAGCCATTTTCGGGACAAGACTACTGGATCAGGTATCAGGTTCCCTGATCCATGCAACGCTGGCGCTAGAAAACGGCCAACCTTTGCGACAGAAAGGTCGTGCTTGTAACGCTAAACCATCCGGCTGGCCTTTACCACTGTCTGAGCTCCGGGGGGGAGAGAAGCCGGGATATTTTTAGACACTAATCTGGGAATGTGTACTGTGTGCCTGTGTATGTGTGTGTCCATGTGTTTTGTGTATAGGATAACATTGAAATACTATGATGTTTCTCCACATACACATGATTAAATCAAATGTCAAAACATGTCTCAGGTTCAATTTGAGCTAGAGTGCCGGAGAGGTCGAAGGTCATTTAATAAGGTCAGAGTTCAGTTCAGACACATGAACTTTTCCATTTGCACACGCACACCTACAACCTTCACCATTACAGACACAACTAATATTCAAGAATATCCCCGTTACTTCCCAATGTGTTTTTTTTCTCCAAAATGTTTATTTTCAACTTTTCACTCACCCTCCAAGTGCTTGACGATGCCACGGAGACTGTTGCCGTGGGCAGCAATGATCACATTCTTGCCGGCCTTGATCTCGGGAGCGATGACCTCGTTCCAGAAGGGCAGGGCTCGGGCGATGGTGTCCTTCAGAGACTCGCATGTGGGCAGCTCGCCCGGCTTCAGCCCCTTGTAGCGCCTCGACTGGTGTACACACACACACCACACGATGGAACGCTTAACAGATAACGTTACCGGCTGACCTGCACTACGGCTATGATAAAGTTGCGGGAAACAACTTAAACAAATTGGAATTTCATCATCGTATTGTTGTTGTTGGGACTCTCC
>OMKN01009872.1:1376-12118 GCA_900302345.1 Melanonus zugmayeri | reverse complement strand
CCCCGTATCACATAGAGAACATGCCTACAATTTTGAGTTAGGCTACCTTATTTCAGTTTGTTGTGCAATGTTGGGGTATAATAATAATGCATTATTCTTCGTATTATTATTGTATAATTATATAGCCTAAAGAATGAATAGGCCTAATAACGAATCACGCAGTTGAGACACAACCACACACACACACATTAGTTTTATATTATAGCCTATCATAGATTTGTTTATGAGACATTTAATTCTGTTTGACGTTCAATATTCACCCTATTTTGCTCTCTAATTTCAACAGCTTATTGAGAACCGATTTCAGATGAGTCTTGTTTTAAAGAGTAGGAACACATTGGACAATGTTTCACACATATTTCCCAGAGTGTCACACGATGTCCTTGATATTAGGAAGAAAGCGCGTTGAATAGGCTATCAATAGGCCTATCAGCGATAGTGTGAAATATTGTCCGATGTCCTATCTTTAGAACAAGACTCATCTGAAAGAAATCTGCCCTTTTTCAACAAGCAGTTTTGTTTTGCAAGCAAATATCACCGCAGTGCACTTCTATCTGCGTCTATAGAAATAAAGTCCATAGAAATAAAGCCCCGCATACAGTCTATGGCGTCACTGACGACCGCCACGCCTATCGGCCGTGTGACCGTAGGGATCCGGGTTGATCCAGACCAGAGGATTTCTAGGATCCACAGGTTTTCCCCGTAGGCCTACTGTCTCTTGAATTCACAGAACCATGATGAGCCTAAAGGAGACCCACTTCAGCCACGAAATTGTGCTGTTTCACCACAATGAATTCCTCCGTGAATTGATTTAGAAAAAAACGTTTTACAAAGTTGTTCGAGCTACTTTTTTTTAATCAATTCATCATTTAGGCCTACTTAGAAAAATTCCAACTTCTTTTTTTTGTCGTTTTTTTTTCTTTGTCTTTTTTTATGTTGCCTTTCAGGGCTTCTGTAGGTTGAATAAATAATTTCTGTATTCTGGTAGTTTTCTACTGGTGGGTGTCTAACGGGGTACTGGTGTATTCTGGTAGTTTTCTAGTGGGGTACTGGTGTATTCTGGTAGTTTTCTACCAGTGGGTGTCTAGTGGGGTACTGGTGTATTCTAGTAGTTTTCTACTGGTGGGTGTCTAGCTTGGTACTGGTGTATTCTGGTGGTTTTCTACCAGTGGGTGTCTAGCAGGGTACTGGTGTATTCTGGCAGTTTTCTAGCGGGGTACTGGTGTATTCTGGTAGTTTTCTACCAGTGGGTGTCTAGCAGGGTACTGGTGTATTCTGGCAGTTTTCTAGCAGGGTACTGGTGTATTCTGGCAGTTTTCTAGTGGGGTACTGGTGTATTCTGGTAGTTTTCTACCAGTGGGTGTCTAGCGGGGTACTGGTGTATTCTGGTAGTTTTCTACCAGTGGGTGTCTAGCGGGGTACTGGTGTATTCTGGTAGTTTTCTACTCTGGTAGGGGGACAACTGAGGAGGCACTGCAGCAGGATGCAATGCGGTACTTGAAGGGGCTTCTGACAGGGCCGGTGGCTGGAGGCAGCGAAAGAAGGCAGAAGCAATAGGCTTACATGACTAAAAATAGTGTGTGTGTTTGTGTTGCCTACTCCATTTTATTGTGTTACTGTTCTGTGTTCAATGTTCATGATCTGTTAAAAAATGTAATTCAATTGAATTGATCAAGAAATATGTGCTTGTTTCTATGTTCTGTCATAGGATCTTGTATTGGATTGTACTATATAAGTTTAAGTTAATTTGTCGGTCCACCAACTCCTTCGCTGGAGTTCTGCCGTCGGTCCGCCAACTTTGTGCTATCTGGGTCCATGAATCACGTTGGTACCGACAGGCGGTACTCAGCCAAACTGGAGCGGGTCCATTGAAGAAGTGAACTCCATTGTCAAGAGTACCATTGTGTGTACATGTTCAGATTACTGAAACGGTTTACTTTAAATCATTACTTCATCAATGATACTAAAGGGCACCCAGAAGGTAGGCAACCATATCAAATGTGCCTTCTACCTTGCTCTTACCCTATTGCTGTTTGCCCCAGTATAGTAGTATATCAGGGAGTGCTGGGTCAGTGACTATTCCCAGTTAATTTGCAATTATGCATATGTATAATTGTGTGTTTGTACCTTTGATGTTGAAGCGGGTGTTAAGCAACTACCTACTTCACTTTTCACTTTTCCATTGCTGAAATGTCTACATTTTGCAAATCCTGCAAATGAGCTGCCGCTTCATGAAAATAAAAAGACGAGGCGCTTGCGGTATGTCTACACACAGTCGCTCTCGCACTCCGACACACAGACACAAAACTCAATATACCGTTGCCGTGGTTTCACACTGTTCAAACACTGTCTCCACTTAATTTAAACCCATACAGGATTATAGCGGAAAAACGGGGTGTTTTCCCTTACTCTACTCCACTACTCCTCTAATCTCCTTAACAGAGTGTTGCTCTCTCTCGCTTTCTCTCTAAAAAAAAAAATATCTTTAGCCAGGCTCGGTGATTTGGCAAACCCTATCAACGCCTTATTTTCTCCTTCCTACTTCCTGTATGAGAACTTCAGAGTACAATCCCTCTGAACCGGAAGAAAGGAACGAACCGAATTAGCTCAAATCACGGCTCGTCTTCTTGAAAGTGGTTTAAAAAGGTAAGGTAAAGTATTAAAGAGGACTAACTAATGGGGAAGATATTTTAGCTCTGTATTTCATCAAGGCTGAGGAGACACTGAGGCTGTAAGTTCCCAGGATTTTCTGCGTTATTATTCTAATTTATTTTACCTTTTCACATCCAGGGGCGGATTTATATTAAACAGCGGCCAAAGTACATGAACCAAGAGAAACACACAAGCGTGTCAAGACAAATAATTCAGTAGATAACGTGTCGGTGTGACGTCACCCGTGTGTGTGGCGTGCGTGGACACTTAAGTTGTGCGTGCTGCGTTTGCGCTTTTGCCATTACAATATCAAGTCACTCATGCGTCCAATGACAACACCGGGAAAGGAAGAAGAAGAAAAAAACGGCCACTGC
Organism: Melanonus zugmayeri; assembly: GCA_900302345.1. Classification (NCBI taxonomy): domain Eukaryota; kingdom Metazoa; phylum Chordata; class Actinopteri; order Gadiformes; family Melanonidae; genus Melanonus; species Melanonus zugmayeri. The sequence continues at coordinate 9,092 of OMKN01009872.1, read as the reverse complement.
GGGGCATTCGTGCCGCCCACACAGGCGTTGCGAAAATGGCAGTTGGCAGATCGGGGGGACCTTGGAAAAGAGTGGGTGTTGCACTCGTGCGCACGATGTATCCCTGTGAATATTCGTATTAAACGGCGGTATTCAGATGCTGTGTTTTTATCTGGAACTGTGTCAACGTGTCTAAAAGATTGGATTGGGAATAGGCTGACACTATGACGCCACATAGCTGGAGCTCCTAATGTTTGTGCACACACACACACACACACACACACACACACACACACTAGAATGCATCTAAATATGGACATGTTAAATTTGTTTGAGCAAAATTTGAGATTGAATCACCATTTTTTTCCCCTCATTTATTCAATTCATGCAACTAAAAATCTGCTAACCTCTCATCCCGATTCTGCTACTCATCACAGCTTTGCTCGTACGGCACTTAGCACATTTCGGCGTTGCTTGCAGGCTTTCATCGTCCTCAGCCTCACTTGTAAGTCTCCGGATAAAAAAAGGGCATCTGCTAAATGGATATAGGAGAGTGCCGCCTCCAGTCCTGTGTGACACATCCCGGTGAGGAGGCCCACTGGTTGGCGTGGATCTACCAAGGGGCTGTCAGACATCCCAGCCGTGGGCCCGACATGACTGGGTCAAAACAGGTGTTGCTTGCTTTTTTTTGGTTTTGTTTTTTTTCCAGCTCCTTGTATAGTGTTTGTGTTTAAGATCGGTGGTGGAGGAGGAGGAAATGCAGGGTTTGTGTTGAATTACGAAAATACAGAAATACAGTCCAATGCTCTTCACACCATTGCTTCACTGTTGCTTCAAAAGACACAATACGGTTGTAATGAATATCAACCTACCACTGTCAGACCTTTCATGCATTAATATAAAATAAAATACCTAAATGTATTCCCAATGTATTCCCAAGTGAAGTTATTAAAAGTGAATGTATTTGGATTGCTGGTGGAATAGTGCAGTTGGCTCCCTCCCAGGTGAAAGGTTATGGGTTCAATTCCCATTGTTAGCAGCCTGCCTGTATGGGTGTCCTTGACGAAGATTCCTAACCCCTACGTCCTACATAACATTTTTTTCCACATGTAGTCGAACCAAGAACTGTTTGATGACGAGTCAAACTCTCCACACTATCCTCCCCCTGACTCTATATTCAGTGTAGGTTTCTTTGGACAAATGTGCCCACTCAAAAAAGTGTTTGAAATATTTCTTTTCTCCCCATAAAGGTGAATTAAAGGTGCTATATGTAACAATGGCACAGAGCGTTTCAAATGAGTACTGCAGTCCAAATTCACAATATTGGAGAGAGATGTCTCCGCCCGCCCGCCCCCTCCTCCCCAGACTCAAGGCTCACGCGCGTTGCCAGGTTGAGGACACTGAACAAACACGAGCGCGGGACGAGCCGAGCGCAACATTATACGAGACGAGCACGGGATTAAGACTCCGAGATGTATCCGTGTTTTAGCACGGCTGTGGTCATGGAGCTTTTTCAAAAGAGGACGAGGCTTTTTAGGTCGGGTAGAATCTATTACAATCTCAGTTGATCCAGTTTGTTTGCTTGCTTCCATGGCTGCAGCACGCTGTGTTTGTGTGCCAATTTGTTTCATATCTAGCAACCCGGGGAACTTGGAGAATGAATCACACAGACCAAAACAAAAACACGCTCCAGCCCAGAATGGAAATTTCAAAGGAGAACATACTGGCTGTAGCATTGTTGTCGGAGAAGCCAGTATTTCGACTTGGCATGTCTCCTAAATCTCTGGTGACATATCACGGTGTATATCCAGTTTAATGGTCGACCACGATTGATAAATCCACTTTTCTCAAATGTATTCAACCTAACAACACTTCCTTTTTATGTGAGAATAAAGTTCAGTTCAGACTTGTGCAGTGTAATTTTGAGCTATTTATCCGAGACTAAAACCCATTCCCAAGGTCGCTCAGCTAAAAGAAAATTATCTCGAAGGAATATCAGCACATAATCATGATTAATTTTACTGTAGAAGGCGAAATGCAGTTAATTCTGTATTTATTACTAAGCAAAGTTAATTTTGATTGATGCCACAGGTTACTGAAAGCTAGTCATTAGTCATGTTTTTTTTTTGGTGCGGTACACTGCCTGATTCGGACCAAATTAAATTAGTAAATTAAAAGCACAAAAAAAGCAAAACCAAGGTTCATGCAAAGATTGCGGGGTTCAATTAATTTGCGTCTGAAGTACCTATTTCTAGCAGGGGCAGTGTTTCCCCTGCATGCATGCAGCACCGCCGCTGGATTACTAGCGCCACTGCAATCAGTGAATGAAATTTTTTTTCAATCAAAAAAATGAATAAATACAAATGCAAAATAGTGGTCTGCTATAGAAGAATAAACAATACATGACGATACTCTAGGTGGCATTAGCCTAAATTTACGCCTGACATATTAACATAATTTCTGGAGTTGGGTGAACACTTCTATTTAGCCTCCGATCATAACAAGGGAGTTGATATGTGGTCAATTTAATCCGTTATCATAGCACGGCAATTATCATGATAACGGACTAAATAGCGGTGCAGAATTACATGAATAAAAGACACAGTATTCCGTTCGCTTATTAACGACGACCCGCTGCCGTTTTGATAAGCATTATTAGCATATTAGCCTGTATGAAAAACACTTAGTGTTGGGGTCATCAATTTGTTACGTGACAAATGAGCAGATTAAACAACGTAGAAATTAATATGCGCCATTATGTCCCACAGTCGATCGCCATCCTCAATAACACGCTGATTTATTTATTATGTGTTGTCTTGATGTCCCAATTTTGCCCGCATAGTCATTTTTACGAACATGTATTCCTGTCTATAGCAGATATCTAATTGTGTCAATGGTTTGTTACAAAGTAGGATCATGGATGCATGGGTTAGGATCGGTTAGGATAATGCACAGCGTTCAATCGACCAGATTACAAGGCGCAAACTCCTGGTGCGCAACCATAAATCGCCCTCCTCCCCACAGAACATTTTTACCTGAATACGCAGATCTGATGCCCAGTCTACATTTGTATTGAACAAATTATTATATGGGGTTGTTCAAATATTAAGAATGATAATAGCAATAGTATTATTATAATAATTGAACTGGCCTGTAGTAGCCTACGTATGAACCAACTTATTATTGGATCACTTGGATTTTTTTTGTATTGGATATTTTCACTATACTTTTATCCATTTATGATAAAAGCAATTGTGTTTATTTTAGATGCATGCCATGAATGAGCAGGTAGGGGTTATCATCCTCTAGGTAGATGCCAACAGGTAGACTGTAGATATTGGGGCTCAAACAACCAAACCACTATATGCTGCCCCCTGATTTAATTATGTAGTTATTGATGATGTTATGTAATTAGTGATGCATTGGTTTTACAAGTCATGGTTTTACACTCATACAGATGAGAATGAGGAAGATGTTGGTTCAGATCTGGTCAGTTAAACATTCAATGTTGCATATATCAGGACCGTGCACGTGCACATCAACACCGTGCACCTCACACACACCTCAGCACCGCCGCTGCAAAAAATATTAGAGGAAACACTGAGGGGTAATATTGATTGTTTACAAGAATAACACACGCACACACACATGCACACATGCACGCGCACACACACACACACACACACACACACACACACAGGAAAGGCAGTAGCGTTGGATCCTAATTAGACACAGAAACCTGGATACTCTAGGAATGCGTTGTGCACTTTGAAGTGGAATCGGTCGGAAATGGTGGAAAAAATAATTCTATTAAAAAAAATACAAAATAAATACCCAGACAAAACATTCTCCTCAGAGGAATGCAATTCATCAAGAGCACCGCTTTCTCTCCCCACCCAACCCCACCAACACCCCCCACCTTCCCACTTCCAGGTTCTCAAACAAGTCGTGAGGGGATATACTTTTAACAGCATATAATTATTATTTCAACCCGCGGTAGTTTGCGCTATTGAAGATCAGAATTTCCGGGAAATTCCCCGCGAGAGCCCGTTCCTATTTTAGTTCTTTGAAAAGCAGACTTCCTTTGATGGTTGGACACAGCGTCATCTCGACGGCAGGTAACTGTCTTTTTTTTGTATAGAACTACGATTCAGTGGCTCGCCCCTTTAATTAATGGACACTGTAGTTAAATCAGTTTACTTATTCAGTTTTGTGAGGAAATAACGCCTTCCTCCGGCACGCCGACAATCATGTGTTTTTCTAGGGTCCATGGGACACAAATCTGTCCATCTGATGTTGTCCTGTGTGTGTGTGTGTGTGTTTTATGGAAAAGAATCACACCGTTTCACAATAAATGCCAAGTACGATTTGTCTTTTTAAAGCCAGCATCACAGTAGTCTCGCCAGAACAGCCGAAACATTTCCCTGAGCCAACCCTATTTAAACGCCTTATCCCAAACTCCCAGATTGCCCCCGGCATTGCTCTGTCTTTCCGCTCATATTAAATTAAATGTAAATTTAAAATGCGTTTGTTGCAATATCCTATGTTCTGCAGGTATCTGCAGCGGTACACACCTGCAACCTTTAAAGGAGAACCAAACCCCCTGACCCCGCCTTTACAAAATACAGGTTTTTGTTTGTTTTGAGGCCTTCAGTTTCAATACGCAAGTATTGAAACTCCTTTAAGGTCCTTTCAGACATCTAAGCATTGTGAGCTATTCTATGGCTCTTAAAACTACACACAATATATGCTGGTATCTAGGATTCTAGGTATTTTCAAGTAACCTAACCTTGCTTTCTTCATGACCATCGCTTGAACCAACAGTGGCTCAAGGAGTAGCTGTGAGTAGATTGAAAACATGTATATATGTATGTGATGAGTATGAAATGAGGTGATAAATAATGTATATAAGAAATGTATACAGTGAGGGAATTTCAATAGCCGGAAACTGAATTGCCAGGTTTGCTCATCGCAGGTTCAAGTTCATGATCATTGGCTGATGTTGAAATGCATCACAATGAGACTGAATACTTGCGGGAAAAAGTGGAAATAGAACTGAACAATAGGATTGAAGCTTGCTATTGGTTTAATCTGAAGAAATGGAAAACGAAAACCATCAACTGTCATGATGAACAAAATAATTTGAGTGCTTATTCTTTTGAGATTTATTAACCATGGCCTTCAGGTATTAGGGAGAAATAAATACAATGGTTTGAGTGAGTCTACCATCAACGTTATTCATCTCTCACTACCACCATAAAGACATACATAGACAACAAGTGTGACAGTTCTGAGGCAAACAGACACACACACACACACACACACACACACTCCTAGCAGATCAAAATATGTTCATTAGTATGGTTTATTAGTATAGGGACAGATACAGACACACACACACATCATACAATTTGTCTGATGCATTGCATTATAGTATTTGTAGCTCACGCTCATTTGCCACCCGTCCCTAAATGGGTTTTTCTAACTATAACCCTAACATAAAAAAACATGAGTTTAATATATAAATATCTAATGTCATCAGCACAGTCATAAAAACAGCAGTTAGCAACATAGGCTTGGTCTCGTCTTTCCGAGACTCTTGTAACAGTTCAGTTGTCAGGAGTAGTTAAGAGTGTTGCATGTGGATCGTGGATTGTGGTGTGAATGTGGATTTACTGGGGAAGCCTCGGGTACTGCCTCTAAGCGGAGGAGAGCAGGTGTGTTCCCAGGAAAGGCTTTTGCACCAAACGTGCGTGGGAATGGTGTGAAATAGGGTTTTTCCGTAGCTACACGTGTGTGTCGTCATAGCTTCTACACTGTGCTGTGTGTGTGCACTGCCCACTGAGCTTTCCTCGCCCACTGAGCTAAAAGCATCATAATTTAACCTAAATAACTTTATTTTTCTCTTTGGAACTTAATTTGTGTAGTGCCTGTCCTTTTATGTCATTTGCATAAAAGGACATAAGAGTGCAGGCAGGCAGACGATACACATAAGAATCAAGGACAAGAAGTGCAGGTTAAAAAAACAGCTTAAAGGGCCCCTATGTTACCATCGGGTGTGATGTTCATTAGTCAATACAAGCCACATGTATGATGGCTAGATCCGCCAACCAGTTGGTACAGTCCACTGGATAGGCTGGTACCTTGATTGAGTTATCATATATCCGGGTGGTGGACACTCCCACGCATGATGCCGCTATAGGGTAGATTTTGAAATGGCTAACATAACACCTTATGGTAAAATATGGCCCTTTTTAAATGGAAGTGCGAACAAAAACTTGGATTCGTGCCATTCAACATTTGTTCCATACTTTAATTCCATTGCCGTTCTGGAGATTTTACACCTTCGGTTTTATTTAGAAAAAAAAAAAATCCTGAGCATATTGCGAGCCCATCTTGACAGCTTGGTAAATGAGTAAAAGTGATTGGCGTAGGTCTAGGACAGGGTGACACACACCCTTGGGTGCCAAGTGACCAGACGTTAGGGTTAGGCCTGGTGACACACCGGCAGACGCCGCGCACACCTGCTGTACCGTTGGGTTTAGGGAAGATTTTAATGAGAAAGTAGCCAACTGTTTAACTCGACAGAAAGGAAATTAAATGTCATCAACTGCTTTCCTTGTCTTATTAGAGCCTTATAAAATGTTATCTTCCATAATGTCGCCCGTCTATTTTTGGTCCACGATTAAATCGTTGTTAAACAAAATTAACACAAATGAAAATGTTCATATTCATGGCTTGTGTACTTCTCAAGTCATCAAATCAAACTTTATTTATTGAGCGCCTTCCGTGCAAAACAAGTGCTTAACAAGTGAATCGACAAGAAATTAGTTTATAATAAAAAGCAAACATCGGAATAACAGAGATACATTTGAGCAAACAGCAATGCAAAGACCTTCCGACATGACGGGACTTAACGCTCCCAGTCAAACGTGTCAACAATGAGTGGACAAAAACCATGCAAATAACAGCACTAACATTACTTAGCACCAATTCCGACGTTAAAAAGTTCAAAAAATTAACCTGCCAGCCCGATGCGGTGCCACCGGCAACCGTGGCGAATGGAAAGGAAAACGCAATCACAAACTGGTAAGAATACAGGTAAAAAAAGGTCCGTTTTCTTCCTCATGCCCTCTGACCAGCGGAGAAACATGGGGTTGCCTTCATTGCGGGGGTCATTGCATCATTACACAAACTGCAAAATATACAAATAAAAAGGTGTGTGTTTCGAATTTCACCTGAGGGACGACACATGGAGTTGGGTAAAAACAACACGTTTCAGGCTCGTGCCGTATTTTGGTTACTCAGGTATTGTAGGATTTTTAAAAAAGTGCATTATAAGAAATAGACGAGACTTGTGCCTTTCACATACACAGGGTAAAGACTTTTCTTCTTTGTAAGATACGACGTAGCGCAATGATTAGCAGCAAACGGCGAACGTGACGCCTCTAACAGATGCGGCCGCCGATACTTCGCTCGGCTCCGTCGTGATTAATAGAAATATCTGTGAGTGATTGAGTTGCCCTGCCGCCCATAATGTGTCGTTTAACGAGTGAAAGATGCAAATTTCTAAAGACGAGGGGAAGGCTTTGACAAATGTATGGCCGGTAGATTTTACAATGATGTCATTTAGCAGACGCGTCAATGCAAAGCGACTTAGGCTACAGTGGATTTCAGATACATGTCGTCAAGGAGCCTATGGGAATGTGTGTGTGTGTGTGTGGTGGGGCGGTTAGG
>OMKN01009794.1:2315-16166 GCA_900302345.1 Melanonus zugmayeri | reverse complement strand
AAGCACATTACATATCCTGAAGAACATGTAAAGTGGTCTAGCTGCTTGACGGCTGCATCTCTCTTTGCTCAAATAGAGATGGGCCAGCCAGGTGCTAGTCAAGATTAGCACCTGGATGCTGTCTCCAAAAATAGAGGATGCTGTCTCCAAAAATGTTCCAGATCACACCAAGAAAGTTGCTGTGACGGCTGCATCTCTCTTTGCTCAAATAGATGATGAAAACGATCCCAGCTACATCCCATCTGAGGAAGACGACACTGATGAAGCTCCTGAGCAGATTGATTCCCCTATAGCTGCTAATGATGAACCACCCAAGAAAAAGAAGTCCAGAGTCCGCATGTCACAGCCAAAGGCAAGGGAGCGACCATAATCATCACATGTTGTGGACTGGGTATAAAAAGGCATGCAATTGCAATGCGTAATAACGCACAATGGCTTATTTAGCAATGATAGAGGATTTGGCGAGTATTTAGAGACTGGCAAGCTTTGCTGCCAATGATGATGAGTGGCTCATCGGCCGATTCAGATTTCCAAGAGCTGTCCTCTTGGATCTCTGTGCTGAACTTGGCCCAGCTTTACAGAGACGCACCCGCAGAAACCACGCCGTGCCTGTACCACTGCAAGTCCTGTCAACCCTGGGGTTTCTGGCACCCGGCACGTTCCAAAGGGAACCGGGTGATCGGTCGGGGATCACCCAGTCTACCTTGAGCCGCGTGTTGTCAAACGTGTTCGGAGGTATAATGGGGTTGATGCACCGCTACATAAAGTTTCCTTACACGGTGGGTGAACAGGCAAACAAAAAAGTGCAATTTGCAGCAATGTCCGGTTTCCCAAATGTATTTGGTGCTATTGACTGCACTCATGTTGCTATAAGGGCACCGAGTGAAAATGAATTTGCATTCCATTTTTTCCGTCCACCTTGACATCGGACCATTTCTTTTTTATGTCCCTGACGGTCTGCTGTTCGGACCCAGCAGCATCACAGCGTCCGCTACGTGCTGCCACACGCTGTTTTTTTTAAACATCGTTTATGCCCAAGCTGTGTCCCGCAAATAAAATATGCTTCCGCTTCTCTACCTCCCCTACAAGACCCTCCAATTCACATTCTGAATAGTTCCTCTTTCTTGCCATCTTCTTCTCTCTCACTGTCATTGTCTGTATGAATATTAATTTGTGTGACATTTTACGTGAATCCTGCGCAGTTTCATACATGAGGCCCCAGGAGAGCGGCGGCTCCTTGAGGACATGCATCTGAAAATTCACCGTACAACACTTTGGACTCAGCATCTGCTACAGAGTCGAGTGGCGGGCGCTAAATCAACCAGTGGGTCTGGGCCCCAAACGGGGGGGTCGCCTGATACGCAAATGAGGCCACGGTCCAAAGAGCGCTCTCTGTGTCTCTGGGGCGCAGCTCAGCGCAGATGTTAAATCTTACCCCGACTCCGCTTTTCAACCTTATCTCTCTCTGTCCGCATTAGGGATACAGTGTGAAAAACACCTGCACTTGTTTTGCCGAGTTGATGATGGAGTTGGGGTAAAATGGCGGGTAAAATGATCCCTCTGTAGGGATCATTTCCATAATGTTGTCAAAACACTTATAACAGTCTGAGCCATCAGTGGTAAAACAAGCACTTTTAGAGGACCTACATTGACGGTCTATTACCCTGATGGGTTACCATGGAGACGTTTCACGGCTGTGTTCTCACTCAATACTGGACCAATGTCAACAATTGTTGTCTGCATTACTCAGACCCAAATGATTGGAAGATGGGGTCCAGGATGAAAAATCCACTTGATACGTATGATTTGTTTATTTATTTATTCATATTTTGTACATGAGCAACGCAAGGCTACTAAACAAAACCATCACTTTTATACAAGATTGTCAGACAAGTATAAGAAAAAAGCAAAAGAGCCACTTGTTTGCAGAACTCCCGCCTGACAACAGGAACTCCAGACGCTGAAGCAATAAATGTACTGACATTTAATTTAACGGTGACAGAAAAATCACTGGTGTGTGTGGTGACTTTTAGTACAAATAAACGTTTAAGTGTGATCGGCAAAGGGATTCACATTTTAAAAGATCAACATAACAGCAGATTGTGGTGCCATGTAGGTTTGTTGATATGAGTTCTGGAGAGAACTCTGGGGGCAGAAAAAGGAACTTCTTCACAGGAAGTGAAGAAAGTAATGCTAACCTTACAACACTGTTGGCACACCTGATCAACGACCAACACTTGCACTACTGGCCCTTTTAATTCAGTCAAATGTACATTTACAATGTTCAATGTATTTGAACCAATAAACGTGAGTGTGTCGATTAAAGTGAAGGTAGTTGAAAAGGCCGGGCTCGTGAAAGTCAAATGGCTCAAGACAAGAGGTGTGTGTGTGTGATCATGTGAGCGTGTGTGCGTATGCGTGTGCATCTGTGTTTGCTTGTGTGTGTGTCCCCTAGCTCGCCGCGTCGTCCCTTCCACAAGGAAACACACTGACCTCCCTAGCGATGCGCTGGGCAACCTGCTGACTGCTTGCTATGATCAGCCGGCGGGACATCAGGTCAAACCTGCCTCCTGGGGAACAAATAGCTTAATTATTGATCAGCAAGGAGATCGATGATTTGTTCTCAAGAGAGACCACAAAACAGCACACAAGTTTGGTTCGAACCCAGCGCTAATGTATTATCAGCATCATAACATTATCATATTATAGATTGTTAGCAAGAAGACGGATAGCCTAGCCTAGTGACCACATAACTCACAGCATGTTGGGTTGAACCCAGAGCTAATGTAATAACAGAGAGGTGTGTGTCAGTGAGTGAGTGAATGGATAAACAAGTGAATGAAGCAATGCATGAATGACTGAACGAATCCCTCGCTGAGCAGACACACATTCGTACATCTTTGAAAGTTGTGAATGGAAGAAGGAATGAGTGAATGACTTGAGTGAACAACGTACCCGTGATGTCCATGATGACCCCCCCGGCCTCCGTGACCAGCACCGCCCCCCCGGCCATGTCCCAGCAGTGGATGCCCTGGTGGAAGTAGGCGTCGGCCGCGCCGCACGCCACCAGACACATGTTGACCGCGGCGCTGCCCGGCGAACGCACCCTGAGGCAGATGACATTATGTTACATTATACTACAGATTACATTAGATTAAATATTAGATTATGTGGTATTATATTACAGATTACATTAGATTATGTGGTATTATATTACAGATTACATTAGATTAAATATTAGATTATGTGGTATTATATTACAGATTACATTAGATTAAATATTAGATTATGTGGTATTATATTACAGATTACATTAGATTAAATATTAGATTATGTGGTATTATATTACTCCTCCTTGAGCTACCACCTTACCGTGGTGGAGGAGTTTGCGTGTCCCTATGACTCTAGGAGCTATGTTGTCGGGGGCTTTATGCCCCTGGTAGGGTCACCCAAGGCAAACAGGTCCTAGTCGAGGGGCCAGACAAAGAGTGGCTCACCAAACCCCTATGATGAACACCAACTTCGGAATACGGTTTCCCTCGCCCGGACGTGGGCCACCACCTCTGGAGCCAGGCCCGGAGGTGGGGCACGAAGGCGAGCGCCTGGTGGCCGAGCCTACTCCCGCGGGGCTCGGCCGGGCACAGCCCGAAGAGGAAACGCGGGACCCTCCTCCCATGGGCTCACCACCTGTGAGAGGGGCCATAGGGGTCGGGTGCACAGAGAGCTGGGTAGCAGCCAGAGGCGGGAACCTGGGCGGTCCGATCCTCGGCTACAGAAGCTAGCTCTAGGGACGTGGAACGTCACCTCTCTAACGGGGAAGGAGCCCGAGTTGGTGCGCGAGGTCGGGAGGTTCCGACTAGATATAGTCGGACTCGCCTCGACGCACAGTGTGGGCTCCGGAACCAGCCCCCTCGAGAGGGGTTGGACTCTCTTCCACTCTGGAGTTACAGATTACATTAGATTAAATATTAGATTATATGGTATTATATTACAGATTACATTAGATTAAATATTAGATTATGTGGTATTATATTACAGATTACATTAGATTAAATATTAGATTATGTTGGATTATATTACAGATGACATTAGATTAAATATTAGATTATGTTGGATTATATTACAGATTACATTAGATTAAATATTAGATTATGTTGGATTATATTACAGATTACATTAGATTAAATATTAGATTATGTTGGATTATATTACAGATTACATTAGATTAAATATTAGATTATGTTGGATTATATTACAGATTACATTAGATTAAATATTAGATTATGTTGGATTATATTACAGATTACATTAGATTAAATATTAGATTATGTTGGATTATATTACAGATTACATTAGATTAAATATTAGATTATGTTGGATTATATTACAGATTACATTAGTGTGGTGTGGAGGCGGCGTGGCTGGGCATCGGGAGGTAAACAAGGGAGGCGGGGCGGCTAATCCCCGGGTCGGGCGCAGCTGTGGGTGATCAGTGATTAGTTGGCTATATACTGATTGTTGTTTCATTGTTCCCACAGTGAGGCTGGTCCCGGAGACCACGTTTGTTGTGTGTGTGTGTGTGTTTCCCAATCCCGGCTCCGTCACTGTGGACTGCCGCCCAAGTGATTCCTTCCGCTGTTTTACAGCGCAGTGTTTTGTTGAACGTTATTTCAATTTACTTGCCGGTGGGTTAGTCGGCTGGAAACCGGTTCCCCGAAGCAGTCTTGACAAATAAAAGATTGTTGCCTGTAAACCGGTTGGGACTGCTTCTTAGGCCACGTCACCCTGGGTTGTGAGGCTGAATACCTCACACTGGCGCCTGAACAGGGACAATTGCGCGTAAGAGGGTTTCCGGCGAAGGATGGAGCCAGAGGGGGAGACTCCCCTAACCCAAACCCTCCGACTCATTGTGGAGGAGCAAGAGCGCCAGGTGCAGACACTGGTGGAGTTCTCGGCTCGGGGCGCCGAGGAGCGAGCCTCGCTCGACCAGCTGTTGCTGCGGTCCGGGTCGGCCACTTCCCGGGGGAAAGGCAGTTTGGAGGAGGAGGACGCCATAGCCAAGATGGGTCCGGGCGATGATGTGGAGGCGTACCTGGAGGTTTTCGAGGGTACCGCCGGCGTGTGTGGTTGGCCCCCCGGCCAGTAGGGGATCCGACTGCTGCCGCTGTTGGCCGGGGAAGCCCTGAAGGCGGCTTACGATCTCCCCGCCGCTAACCGCACGGTGTATGAAGATCTCCGGCAGGCTCTCGTGGAGCAGTTCGGGTTGCCCCCCAGAAGGTTACATTTCAGCGTTTGCACGCTAAATTCGAGAGGTGACCACACGCTGGATCCGCGAGGACCAGCGCAATGCCAGCAAGGTGGCAGAACAGGTCGCGATTGACTATTTCTTAAAAGGGTTGCCTCATGCAACATCCCGCTGGGCCACCTGCCACAGAAGCGGACAACCATATGGCCGTGGCCGTGGAGAGGTCGCAGCCACCCTCCCGATCCGGGGGCCCACCCGTACCGGCTGTTGACTGTTAGGTCGCCGTACCGGCTGATGACTGTTAGGTCGTGTCCGGATTGATTACTGGAGCACAAAAGACAAATTGTGAAAACAGAATTAAAGGCCATGTTGGAAATGGGCGTAATAGAAGAGTCACACAGCGGCTGGTCTAGCCCCATTGTGCTCGTGTGCAAGTCCGATCGGTCTATTCGCTTCTGTGTTGACTATCACAAGGTGAATGGGGTGTCCAGTGGGGTGTTCGATGCATATCCAATGCCCCGGGTCAACAAGCTCCTCGATCGGGTTAGGCACAGCTCGTTTTTATTCGACACTGGATTTAACCAAGGGCTACTGGCAGATTCCCCTGTCTCCAGAGTCCCAGGAAAAAACGGCCAATATATACCAATTTAACACACTTCCGTTCGGGTTGTTTGGGGCCCCAGCCACGTTCCAGCGCCTCATGGACCGGGTGCTGCGGCCATACGCTGAGTATGCTGCTGCTTATTTGGATGATGTCATTATTCATAGTGACACCTGGCAGCAGCATATTCAGCGGGTGGTGGCGATGCTCGAGTCCCTGAGGTGTGCCAGGCTCACTGCCAACCCGAAGAAGATGTGGGGGCCGGATGACATTAGATTATGTGGCATTATATTACAGATTACATTAGATTAAATATTATATTATATTACAGATTACATTAGATTAAAGATCAGAATATGTTGGATTATGTTACAGATTACATTAGATTAAAGATCAGATTATGTTGGATTCTATTACAGATTACATTAGATTCAATATTAGATTAGATTACATCTTATTACAGATTAGATTACGCCAGACACGGTCACCGCGCTGCCCGGCAGCCGCACACTGAGGCAGATTAGATCAGATTATGTTCGATTATATTACAGATTACATTGCGTTATACAGTATTACAGATTAGATTTGATTACATCAGACACATGTTGACCGCCGTGCAGATTAGATTACAGATAACGTTAGATTAGGTGTGATCAGGTGTGCCAACAGTGTTGTATTATGTTAGATTAGATTGAACATTAAATTTAACTAAAATAGGTTAGATTAGATTAAATTACAATCAATTAGTTGAGATTACAATCAATTATATAAAATGATCAAATAAAATAAAAATGTGGTAGCCGACATTCACAAATCGCCTATTGAACTAATAATGACTAGTGGATTATTCCCAACATCTACCAGTTCAGTGTGTGTGTGTGTGTGTGTGTGTGTGTATGTGTGTGTGTTCCTCACCCGTGCACGGGAATAGCAAGAACATTCTGGATGTTGCCCATCATTGTTTTGAAGTGTTCTGGATCCTTCTTCCAACCCATCTCAGTCAGAACCAGAGACTGGGTAATATCTACATGACAAATCATGGTTGAAAACATGGAAAACTTGCTGATTGGACATAGTTTGTTATTTTAAACAGTCGAATACATAAAATACATTCATTTATTCAATAATTAAATTAATTAAATACATTGATTTCATCAAATAAAAACTGAGTGAGTGAGCGTACAGGTATGTGTGACCAACAGCGCCATCTGGTGACCAAACATGTGAAGTGCAACAACGTTCTCAGTGTGTGCTGACCTCACCTGTCTGACCGGACACCTTGATGGGGAGTCCGTTGCAGAAGGCGCCCTTCCCTCGCCGCGCTGTGTACATTTTGTCCTCCATGCAGCTGTACACAATCCCAAACTCCACCTAGGAGCCGTATAAAAAATACAACAGTAGGTTGTGGTATTAGGTTGTCAGGTGACCATGAAAGTAAATGCCGCTGCTACTCTTCTGATGGAAGACTGTAGGCTTATATATAACCGTATATATAAGCATAGCATAGCGTAGCATAGTGTAGCATAGCATAGCATAGCGCAGCAGGCAGCACAGACGGTGACAGGTTAACTTGCACTTGACCCACGCAGTTTGATTGACATCAAACACTGTGATGACAGCCTTCCCTGCTTTCTTCACAGCCGTTGGATAAAAGACAGATTTTATAAAAGCGTCCTGCAGTGGTTTGACTTTTGAAAACTAGAGCCAATCAAAATGCGGGAGGTCGTCTCAATATGTGGGACACAGGACAAGGGATAAAAATGCTGTGTAGTCCCGCATAAAACGGGACACCTGGAGTAGGCCTATTAATAAACAATAGTACAATAATACTATAGTAGTACAATAATGAATTATATACTATCATATCAATGTTTGTTAATTAATTAATTAATAAATACATAAATGAATAAATTAATGAGCAGACCCCATGAAAAGTTAAGTCGCTTTGGATAAAAGTGCCTGCTAAATGATTAAATAGCAAATATATAAAAAGATAAATAAACCTACCTCTTTATTGACGGTGAAACCGATGGATACGGACACAAAGGGAAACCTACAGTCAAGAGGAGAGCAACAGAGAACCACTTAGAGCGCTCTTTCCGCTTTCTCCTGGAGGAGTCAGCCCCAGAGGACCGCGCCGCCATCATGAATTCAGATCAGCCTGGTTAAGATAATTAGCCATGGCAGGGAGATCGGAGATAAAAATATCAATGAAAAAAAGAAAGATAGGACGTTTTTCTACATGCAATTATCAAGGGGGGTTAGAATCCTTGAATGTGTGTTTTTCAACCCTCTCGGCTGGTAACACATTTTATTGTGAACACACACTCATTGTTGTTGTTGATTAATATCTGTTTTGAGTGTCACATTTCTAGTCCATTTCATCCTGATTTAAATGTCTGATCTAAAGGTGAGCTACCTGTGAACAAAGTTGGTGGTGCCGTCGATGGGGTCTATGATCCAGGTGGGGGCGTCGGTTAGAACGCTGGGCGCGCCTGCCGCAACAGACTCCTCCCCTATGAAGCTTTTCAAAGTAAGTAAAAGTAACACCTATCATGAATATTCCCAATGTTGGCCCCGTTACCACACGTACCCCCGGTTGGGAACCCCTGCTGTAATACTATATTTCACGCCGTATAAAATGTCTATTATATCATGAATGCGGCATTTCTCAATATCTACAGAAGGGTGCATACCTGTGTGTGGGGGACGTGTAGTCAGAAGGGTGCGTACCTGTGTGTGAGGGACGTGTAGTGAGAAGGGTGCGTACCTGTGTGTGAGGGACGTGTAGTGAGAAGGGTGCGTACCTGTGTGTGGGGTACTTCTCCCTGACAGCGGATATAATGAGCTGCTCCACTTTCCGGTCCGTCTCCGTCACCAGATCCACCGGGGAACTTTTCTCCATGACTGCGATGTCCTTCTCAAGCGCCTCTCGAATCATCTGCCCGACACAGACTATATATTTACTAGTTTTACTTATTAAGATAAGATTAGATTAGATAATATGTACTTTATTAATCCCAGAGGGGAAATTAGGGTGCCATCCATCTTCTCCCGCTTATTCCGAGGGGTCGGGTCGTGGGGGCAGCAGCTTCAGCAGGGCAGCCCAGACTTCCCTCTCCCCAGCCACTTGGTCCAGCTCCTCCGGGGGGATCCCAAGGCGTTCCCAGGCCAGCCTAGAGACATAGTCTCGCCAGCGTGTCCTGGGTCTTCCCCAGGGCCTCCTCCCGGTGGGACGTGCCCGGAACACCTCCCGAGGGAGGCGTCCGGGTGGCATCCTAACCAGATGCCCGAGCCACCTCATCTGGCCCCTCTCCACGCGGAGGAGCAGCGGCTCTACTCTGAGCCCCTCCCAGATGGCCGCACTCCTCACCCTATCTCTAAGGCCCAGAATCGGTGTCACAGCACAAAGTACAGGACAGTAATAAAAAAAAAAAAAGACAAAAGATATAGGCCTATAGAAAGAAATATATTTAATCGTTCAATATTTCCCTAGTAATTTGTTGACTGGACAATAAACATTCTCATGCCTACTTGCCTCTCCTGTAATAGCTACAAATAAGCACTTTAACAGAGCATTCAGGTTCTGTTAAAGTACCCACGGTTCTGTTTTAAAAGCTGACAGAGCACCACAAGAAAGATAACTTAGGCTTCCAAACACACACCCGCTGGCCATGTCAACTCCATCATAATAATAATAATAGTAATAATAATAATGAAGTGATATCATGTGGACTCATATCTCACCTTCCCCGCCTGGTGGGTGACCTCCACACAGTGGTCCATACATTCCTGCCAAGAGTCTGTCATGTCAACCTGGAGACCCTGAGGGACCTGGAGCCTGGAGACCCTGAGGGACCTGGAGACTGTGAGGGACCTGGAGCCTGGACACCCTGAGGGACCTGGAGCCTGCACATGAAGACCTGCTTTTAATGGACAACTTACAGCGATGGCAACACACACACAACCACAGAGCTAGCATATAGGCCCACACTCCCAGCAGTGTCATAGCAGTGTAAAATCAGAGGACCCCCCCACCCTTACCTGCGCAGTAAACGGCGTGTATCTGAATTCGCCTCAAGTCGCGTTGCAATAAACTAAATAGCAAAAAATAGAAGAGCAATAAATAGAAGAGCAATACATAAAAAAGAGAAATACAATGCTGCACAGAACTGGACTCAAAAGGTCCCTCCGTGGGTTAAATGGAGGCGACATCGCAGGATTAACGATAGAGCTGCACATGCATTGAGCTTACCTTAAAGATATTGTAGTTCCATCGACTAGGAGTCGTAATGAACGTTTTACTTTACTTTATTATAAGATAGTCAGAGTCGAAGGGGAAGACATGTCAACATGACAACACAACTTGCATACCACTCAAGATCACGTTCTACAAATCTCACGAGACTCACGCCGGGTACGGCAACACTATATGGACAAACAGTATAACAGTGCAACTGTCTACAGCCCCTTTCTTTAGGTTTGGTCTTATATTCCGTTTTGCGGAGTTGACTGCTTTGAGTGGACGTCTAGCAGCTGGAACTAAACCACTACTAGACGCACTCCAGCTCACCTGGACGATGGGATGGAATCAGTTTTTCCCAATGCTTTTATAGCATTAAGAGCGCTTCTCACCCTCCCCGTTTCAGTTGCTTCAGGATAATTATTCAGCCTTATAATATATGTTTATTGAAATGTGGTGATATCTGTACATATAGAGCCCCACAGGCAGCGCTGTTGTTCTGTTAGATTCCATCGGTGAGACCAACATTTATCTTCCAAAAGGAATTATATCAGATATCAAAATGCTGCGGAGATATTAGAGCCAGTGGTAAATCAGCCAAGAGCTGCAGATCAGTTCATGGATCATGTTCTCCGGGGATGAGACGGACGTTGACCGGCCGATCAGCTCAGCAGTCGGGCTGCTGGCAGCTGAGATGACCGCTGCTCTCACCCAGCGGCTCCTCATGTCCGAAAACGTCGGGGCTAATTTCCAAACAGGCGTTATTTGAATAAACTGACTACATATTCTGAATCTACATGGTTACTTTCTCGCCTGAAAAAATATAAAAACGTAATAAAGTGACATTAACAGCCCCTAGAGCGAACATTACAACAGTTTTCAGCCTGCTTTAAAATCCTGCTATCGCTGCCGGCTGGTGAAATGCATTCTGGGATAGTGGCTGCATACTTCAGTGTGAACAGACTGCGTACTGAATTGTTCATTCAGTATGCAGTATGCAGTACGTAGTGTGTAGTATTTAGTACTTAGTATGGCATTTCGAAAACGGCCAGTGTTACAGCTAGAACAGTGGGGGTCCGAGATATACGTACGAACACCAGAGCAGTGGGAACAGCGGTCTTGGCCTGAATCGTGTCCTTTAGGATCAGCAGGCGAGATGCCAGGTCGCTCTGCAGGGACTCCACCTGCCTCGCGCACAGACTGACATCAGCCTGCAAGACACAGACCCTTTAAAATGAACTCTACTTGTTTTGAGTTAGAGGTTAATAATGCACTTGTACTTGGTTACTTATACAGTAGTTAGTGGCCAAGTTACTTTAGATAGTTCCCTAGTTACTTTTACTTGGTTACTTTCCTCAACCCACCAGTATGACTTTGAGGAGGGCTTCGTGCTGTCGGACATTGTACAGGGCCTGTCTGAGTAGGACGGGGGATGGGTTCGATTCCCCGGCCGGCCTGTCGCCGCCCACCAGCATCTCCAGCAGCGTGGTGTACCTCCACGCCAGGCCCTGCGTCTGGAGCAGCGACGCCTCCATGCCGCCGCTGGTCGCAGGGAGTGCTTCGTTCAGGATCATCGGCACTGCGGAGCGTGAAGGAACAGCGTCGACAGCTTGTAGTTCTGAACGCTTTTATCCGAGGTGACTTACAGTGAATGTTTTTTTACAGATACACGTCATTAAGGAGCAGGTAGGCGTTAGGGGGCATCTTGCTCATGCCTACAGGTAGACTGTGGACATTTGGGGTTCAAAGTCAGTACCTTTCGGCTCGGAGTCAAACACCCAAACCACTAGACCAGTGATTCTCAACCAGTGGGTCATGAGGGCATTTTGAGTGGGTTGCAGAACATATGCCAAACCTTAATCTTTAGAAAAAGCCCATGAATTAACTAATGTTTAATGTTAATTCATGTTTCAATGGCTCGCTATTTCATTGAGTTTAGCCCCAATTGTTGCAGCTTTTTGTTGAAGCACATGAAGGCATTGTTAATTACTGCAATATTGGTGAATACATTTTATATTTGTGGGTCGTGACTTAATGACCTGAGGCTGGACCACATGAGAACCACTGCACTGATACACTAGACTGCAAACAGACTGTGTAAACTCACGGTCGTCGATGCCCTCCCCTCCCTTCTTCAGGAACTTGTTGAAGAGTCGTATCCCTGTGACGATGGCCGTCAGCTCGGCCAGCTGCTGCTCCTTGTCCTTCGTGGAGAGAGACAGGAAGGTCCCCAGGTCCGGCTGAGGAAACACACTTTGCAGCGCCGCTGGGACAGGAAGTAGATACGTACAGACAGGAAGGATGGAGATTTAAACAGGAAATAGACGGATACAGACAGGAAGGTCCCCAGCTCTGGCTGAGGAAACACACTCTGCAGTGCCGCTGGGACAGGAAGTACACTGACACAGACAGGAAGTAGATCAATACAGACAGGAAGTAGACGGATACAGACAAGAAAGGCAAGCAGAAGCCAACAGCTTGGCTCTCAGGGAAATCTTAAAACAACCGCCTTGAGAAGATACAAGACAGTACATGTATTTCACAATAGGCGCGTGACTTTGAATACCATACCGTACATGAGTATATTTTTTACTAAATACCTTTACTAGACAGGTACATGACATTCATTAATACCCCTTTTCCACTGGTTAAAAAACATGTGTGAAATGGGCTCTTGGGTGTGATGGGAACAGGTAGATCCGCTATCTCTACCCGGGTCAAATGACAGGAACAACGTGCAAATACAAAATATACGTGAACCAGGAAACATGCTCACTGGTCTCCTGCTGCTTTCTGTTCTCTCTCCCACCGCAAACAAACCACACGGGTTTCCGGCGCGTTCATGACGTGACACCAAAGTGAGATCACCCGGGAATTTTTTTTAAATGGAGATGGGGAAAGGGTTCAAGCCGATTCAATCGCCTTTTTGTAGGTGTTAGTGTTGATGTAAAAAGGGCTTAAGAGAACCCTACCCAGCAGCGGGGTAAAGGGTGAAAGGTGAGGCGATGCAGGGGCCCTGAGAGGGAGACGGGGCCCTGGAATGGTTTAGTCCAATGGTTTAGTCCAAAAATGTGAACTGCAGAAGATCACTCATAGCCTACTGACTGCCACTAGTTGCCAGTTGCACAGAAGGAGGAAAGAGTTATTCTTCCTGTACGTTTCAGAAAGGCAATTAATAACAACCTTCTTTTTGTAAAAGAAAATTCTCACAATTTCAAGCACATTTTGGCTGTCATTCAACTCTTTTTTCTTCTATGCCTGTCTGGTTGTGAACATATTCTAATATAGACATACTGTATCCAACATATTAAATGAAAGCTCTGTGCCTACTGATTAGAGTGGTGTGATCGAAGACGATCGAGGACAAGGTTGAGCACAGCCTATAAGCTTTTATTTATTATTATAGTTAACATATTCATCATTGTTATTTGATGAAAGTGTAGGCCTATATCTGTTCACATATTCACGTTCACATATTCAGCCATCAGTAGTAGCCTATGTTTCAATTTCTGTATAGATGTGAGTTAAGTTACAATTAGGTCATAATAGCATAATTGTTGTGATATGGAGGTAAATGTACACTTCAATATATTGCAATGTGTAATACAAGATGCAGATACAGCAGAGTAGGAAAGGTGAAAAATAAGAAAAGTATAGTAGTAGTGCCAGCTGTGGGCAGATATGTCCCCAATATAATGTTCCTATGAAGTGATATATATATATATATATATATATATATATATATATGTATATAATGGTGAG
>OMKN01009773.1:4082-13792 GCA_900302345.1 Melanonus zugmayeri | reverse complement strand
ATGGAGCGCATGCGTGAGATATGCTTAACACCGGGCAGCATTCAAGCAGCATTTCAGTGTAGACTCACATAGAGAAAAAAAAACAGCGGCACAACTGTAGTAATAACAAATAATGTTTGTTAATTAAAATGGTCTTTCAAAATGCCTGGGCATGCACCACATTCACAGCTTATATGGACCACTCACCGCTGTCATAACTACAAATAACAACATACGCTGCTACAGTAAAGTTGTAAAATGATATATGGTGGTATTGTTAGAAAAATTTATTATTTCAGGTTTTTTTATACAACCTTTGTATGTTCCGGTAAAGACCACTTAAAGGATTTTTCAACCCTGTTTTCCCATCATTTGGGTCTAACTGACTAATGCAGACAACAATTGTTGACATTGGTCCAGTATTGAGCAAGAACACAGCTGCGAAACGTATTGTTACCCTTTAGGGCAATTGTGCCCGTCAATGTACATCCTCTAAAAGTGCTTGTTTTTGCCACTGACAGACTCAGACTGTTATAAGTGTTTGACAACATTATGGAAATTATCCCTACAGAGAAATACTTAAACAACTTTTTTCTTTACCTTTCGCTTGATCCGATCTGTTTGTTATTGTGCCTAACCAAGTATCGCTCGAGGCGAAGAGTTGAGTTGTTGCAGGAAGAGAACGGTGGAAACGCGAGTGAGAGTTGGAGAGAGGAGCGCCGGTAAGAGTTTGTTGTGTTGGACGACAGAAAGTGTACCTACTTGTTATCCAAAGGATTTTCAAAGTCATGGCTGAATATTTAGCTGATTTCGACAATGTGAGATTTTAGAGGATGTACGTTGACGTTTCGCAGCTGCGTTCTCCCTCAATACTGGACCAATGTCAACAATTGTTATCCGCATTAGTCAGTTAGACCCCAAATGATGGGAAAACGGGGTCCAGGTTGAAAAATCCTGGAGGTTTCCTTTAAGAGTAACCAAACAGGCACAGCTCTACCAGTGGTGAACCATGAATGGCGCCTTGTACCACCTCTTAACATACAAACGGCTTCACCTGGCACCTCACTGTTGTGTGAGCTTCATGCTTGGTTACTCTTTGAGTGTTATGGTAGCAATAGAATCAGAATCAGAATCAGAAATACTTTATTGTCCCCGGGGGGAAATTACTAAAGATTATGTCAGAAGTGGGATTTGAACCCACGCCTCCATTCGGAGACCAGAATCCCCGGGACACGGAAGGTACTACCTTGAGTCTGGCGCCTTAGACCACTCGGCCATCCTGACAGCAATTAGCAATTACAAGTGCTGTAGGTAAGATTTAAGAGCTATCATTTGATTTATTAGAAATGCTAACAGCCATCCGTCAGCTATTAGCAAGTGAAATGCTCTGTGAGAATATCTGTTCATGGTTGACCGTGCTCCTGCCTCTGTATGAAACACAGATAGATTTTAGACCACTAACGCCTCATTTCTGACCAATCCACTGCCTGTCAATGACATTTGTGTGTGTGTGTGTGTGTGTGTGTATACCTGTGCTGACAGCAGTACATCAGTGTCTGTGTGTTGTCCTGAAGGAGCAGCAGCAGCAGCAGCAATGCTTTGGCTCTGGTTAGCGTGGACGGACTTTCTAAACAGCGCAGGACCTTCAACACTACTTCCTGGAAACACACACATACACACACACACAAGAACACATACACACACATGCACACACACAAATGAGTCAACGGTGAAAATAAAATCTGGTGACCGCACGGCCACTGGAGAATCGAGAAGAACCTCGAACACTGCAGGAAAACAAGAATTAGCATTTTTACCAGAGTACCTCTAATGCTGCTATTTTGTCCAAATAGTTTGACTGATTTTTTTGATTTGTAATTTACCAGAACAAATAACTCACTAAAGAACAACAAGTCTAATAATTATGATGCACAGACACAGAGACACAGACACTTTTACTTCCCACACATTTTGCCCATACAGTTACACCTGCCTTATACAACAAAACAAATGAACAAATGAACATGGAGGTGTCAGAAAACACTTCTCTTGCGCTAACTACAGACAGTTGGACGTCTAGCACTACCTTACTGCTCATTTCATTACAGCAGACTGGGGGATAAAAAGCCCAGTCACACTTTGATTTCACGTTGATAGGCTAATCTTTAAAAAAGTGTTATTTGCTATCTGTCCTCTTCTGTTTAAGGCGCGGCTGTGTGACTTCATGTTGCCATACGCTGCTGATCTATGCATTCCTTTGTTGAAGTTGTGCTTAAATTACTATTTTATATTTGGTTATGAAGCAGGCACATATGCTGTTGGAAGCCAAGCTATCCATCTTGTTCACTGTTATAATAATACATGAACCGGGACCCCACCAAACCGTACCGAACCGGGACCCCGTCATACCGCATCGTACCAAACCGTGGGTTTTGTGAACCGTTTCACCCCTAATACACACGCATAGGCACACACACACATCCACAAAAACGTCCCCCAGCACTAAGTTAGCAGCAGTAATTGGTTTGAAAAATTGTGGAGTGGCCAACATTCATTAGCATTATCATTATCGCGAGCACCACACACCACTGGCTCTGTGAGCCAATGTGTTTGTGTCTGCAACTTTGAGTTGGTACGCGACTGTGCCTGTAAAGTCTGGCAATGTATGTATATGCGTGCGCATGTGTGTGTGTGTGCGCGCGTGTGTGTGTGTGTGTGTGTGTAGTGACACGTTAATTAATTTCAAAGCCCAGTAGTGTGTTTCTAGACGATAAGCCCCTCCTCAGTACCCACAATTCCTAGCTTCGGTAGATGGCTGCAGAGTGTGTGTTCATTCGGCCAATTAGTACAGATACTGACACACTCTGAAAATTAGCGTGTGCGTGTACATAAACATACTCACACACACACACACACACCACTGGTCTGTGTTTCTCTGTGCCAGGGGAGTTAGGAGAGAAACAGAGATAGAGCGATAGAGAGAGAGAGAGAGAGAGAGAGAGAAAGAGAGAGAGAGAGCGAGAGAGAGACAGAGAGAGAGAGAGAGAGCAATAGAGAGAGACAGATAATTATTGCATATCCATATATAATTAGAGTAGATGAGTAAAGGTGCCGAGTTTGTTCTCAAGTGCTTTCTCAATGCAAATAGATTCAGTTCAAGAGTCAATTATCACTGAAACATCACTGATCAACCTTCAATTCAGCTTCTGTTCCCTTCTGCCCATCCACCAAATAAAAACTGATAGTGGTCTTATTTCACTAAAAGCATTTGTATTTAACCAACTGTCCTCCACTATGTGTGTGTGTGATCAGGGGCAAATATGCCCCCAGAAGTTATGAAAAACACACACAAAAATACTTGCAACTTGTAAGGTGTGAATCTGGGTTGTATTGTCATGTCGTCATATCCTACATAGTAGCTACACACACGGCATCTGAAATATAGTTATACTGTCCCTGGAGAGTAAGACGGGAATGTAATCGTTTTTCTTGGGGGTCACTGCAAATGTCACCCAGAAAGCAGCCTCATAACGGTAAAAAAAGAAACAAAATAATAAAAAATCAACCTTGAAAATCATTTTTGGTCTCTTGGATATGAATGTTAATTTGAGCGTACAAGTGTAGTGTGTTGCATACACGGACCTTCTCCTGCGCCAGGCGATGTGTGTGTGTGTGTGAGCCGAGCAGTGCGGCCGCGGTGGCGGTCAGCAGGTGCTGCTGGACTCTGGGCGGAGCCATGCCCTGACCCTCAAACATGGCCGCCGGGCCGCAGCTGTCAATCACCGTGAGGAAGACCCCAGGGACGTGTCGGGTCAGTCTGGACAGAGCCTAGAGACAGACAGACAGAAGGAAGAGACAGACAGACAGACAGAAGGAAGAGACAGACGGACAGAAGAGACAGACAGACAGAGATAGAGAAGAGACAGACAGACAGAGATAGAGAAGAGACAGACAGAGAACAGACAGACAGACATAGAGAATATACAGACAGACAGAAGAGGTAAAAATGCCTCAGCCATTATAATAGTGAATATTGGATGTCTAGACCTATATTGAACTAGTCTTTATCTTAGAAACCCCTATGAATACATTTATTTTGTGTTATTACATGGACTAGTGAACACTACACTGAAACAGGGTATTTTTTGTACAAAAATAAATGAATTTATTTTAGTCTTTTTTTTTTTTTACTTAAATGAATGTAAAAAAAACCCTAGCAGTATCAATCCATTCTCTTCCTACAGAGCGAGAACAACCGCGATGTTCCAGCTTTTTGATTTCAAGTTCAAACTATGTGAACTTTATTTATCTCTGACCTTTGCACACATACCATGAGATTACAGCTTTGTGTGACATTCAAGAAGTTCAAGCGTGAAATGGTGACCATGTTTGGGAGTGTGGTTTCCTATTGGTTAGGTTTACAGTCAAGCTAACCTGAATATAGTCTGGGCAAAGCCAGCCTTTCCAATACAGAAAGTCTGGGACACAGTGTTGATTAAACGTGTCAAGAGGTCCAGATTGACATGCAAGTGCGACCAATCACGGGCCGTATGCCGGGAACAGTACTTCTAGAAAAACAGACCCGTGGTGAATGTGATTTACAATTGCTCAGCGGTCTATGAAAAACAAAAAGATATTCCGGCTGACTGAATTATGTTGTTTCCCTTGTTACCCACTTGGTATTGCTGTTTTCTATATAAATCAAGTTTGATTGGTTGAACAAAGCAGTGGCCGTTACTGTTGCACTATTGCAGTTTTATCAACACTATATCACACATAGTATCTTTGCTCCTATCAATGTTCATATTTTTACTATTGCACAATGCATTGTTTCATTATTTACTTTCTTCAGCAATATAAATGTTTTGTTCACCATGCCAATAAAGCTGTTTTGAATTGAGCGATAGATCAGCACAGAGATAGATAGATCAGGTCAGTTGTTCCTAGCAATTTACAACAAAGCAGTTTACGTTGCAATTGATGTCTGTACCACCCAACCCCTAATGCTAATTCCTATCAGACAAGACACGGCATCATTTCACATGTCCCTGAAATGGTACGTTAGACAATGATGCACATGGTGACCTGACCTGCAATGCATTACAGGACCAGAAAACAAATGAAATGTCACTTAAACTAATCAATCCAATTTTACAATAGGCTATAATATAAAACTAAATACAATAAGTGTGTGTGTTGTTATGTCGAACACACATCGCCAGAGTTCCCAACTGCTTGATTTGTTATTATTCGTTCTTTCATAATTATATAGGCTAATTAAAAAGGTTAATATCATTGTTGCCACAATTATTATATCTACCTTATCTCCTAACAATGTAGGTGTTTTCTTGTGTAACCCCTCAAATGAAAACCACTACAGCTGTTCTGTCTGGGGCACAATATCTACTAAACCTGGTAACGTTAGGCCTAACAGGCGGCATCACGTGACTTGATAAATACATAGTTACATCTTCCAAATGCAAGACGCAGCTTGAGATTAAACTAATGTCTGTCAGACTAATATCTAAGTTAGCCATGTAGGCCTATTCTCAAAACGAAAAGCCACAAAGTAAAGATTAGAGATAAAATAAAATAAAATTAAGATAAAATAAATATTTCAGTACACCACTCGCAAATTTAATAAATACAATATTTAAGCACACCATGCACAAATACAAAATTTAATAAATAAAATAAATACTTCAGCATACCACTCAAATAAACGTGGAAATAGGTGGATGTGGAAATAGGTGGAGCTGGGTTGGGGGTGGTACCGGTAGTCGTGCAGGAGTAGCACTCACACATTTTCGCCCTCGCATGGTGTCCATGTGTTTGTCTGCCTGTGTGTGTGTGTTTTGTGGTTGAGACTTAACAGATTTGAACTAGGTGTGTGTGTGTGTGTGTGTGTGTGTGTACGCATGTGTGTGTGTGTGTACGTGTGTGTGTGTGTGTGTGTGTGTGTGTATGTGTGTGTACGTGTGTGTGTGTGTGTGCGCGTGTGTGTGTAGCTTACAGAGATGGCAGTGATTCTGACAGCCTCCACGGTAGAGTGGGTAAACAGGTACCACAGGGCGGGGCCCGTCTCCGCGGTGAACAAGTTGTGGGCAGAGTCAGTAACGGTGGTGGCGATGTTCTCGATGGTCTTAGCAGCCATGTGTTGGACTACTGCATCGTCCTTGACAAACAAACACACTAAGTATGAATTAAAAATGCAGTTCAAGACAAATATATCTAATATGTAAACCTTACTATCTCTAACCATGCTGTATATTTACCATTGATCTAACCACTGCTACACCACAAGGTTTGTGCATAATATGTGTGTGTAAGAACAAAAGCACTGTGCACATGGTAAAATACATATTTGTACACTTTGAACAACGCCTCTGATGAGGTGTAGGCGTGTAAGTGATTGAGTGAGCAAGTGTGTGTGTGTATGTGTGTGCGACGTGCAATGATGTAAGGGGCAATTAGGTTCTGTTGCCTAAAACGCTTTTTTCTTCTCATTTCCACACAAAAAGCACACAGTAATGTGGCACGACTGCAATTGTTGGCTCTTTCACGGTGAAGTTCCACACCACAAACTCAATTATTTAGGGCGGTCTGCATACAATGAAAGGCAGCGCTGAACAAAGGAAATAACACAACCACAAACTGACAATTAGATTAGATTTGCTCTGCATCACAGCCGTGCAAGAAAATAAAAATTAAATACAAAAAATGAAGAGAGGGGTTATTGAAGTCTGGGTGTGTAGTGTACACATTTATGTAACTGTTCTTTTGTGTACGTGCACATGTGTGTTTGCATACAGTATGTCTTAAACACCTGTGTGCTGATATATGCACACGTGGGTATGTAAGTGTGTGTTGTGTGTTTCTGCGTGCATGTGTGTGTGTGTGTGTGTGTATGTGTGCGCACACACTTGCGTGTGTGTGTGTATGTATGTGTGTCTGATACACAGGACGGTTGCTCCTCATATTGAGAGAATGAGGCCAAGCTAATGAAATCTCGGCGGGCGGAGGAAATTAGCCTTTTTTTTCTCTCTCACTCTCTGTCTCTCCACGGAAGTGATTGTGTTGCGCGGAGACAGAAAGTAGAACAGAAGTGATTGACTCCGTCAGACTATTATTACTGCTTTCCCCGGCCTTGCATCAGCACACTGCACTCCCTCGATAGCAGACACCGTTTCTATTCACAAAACTCACTACACAGTGTCCCACAATAGCAACCGCAGTGTAATTACAGCTGCTTTACAAATTTACCATGGGAGCAATTGGCGATTTTGTATTTTTTTTTCCTTCTCTCTTCAGGTGACAGCCAATTATGGCATTAATTTATAGTTGCATATTCAACACGGTGGCAGATGGAGCGCAGAATGGAACTCCGGTCCACAAAAGGTTGAGGAAAAAGCCAGTGGACGGACCAAACCGGAAAAAGTGACACGAATAAGAAAATAAAAGAATGGCTGTGTGGGGAAAATGGCAGATCAGGTGACATTCTGAGGCAGGAAGGCATCAAGTCATGTGAAATATCCCAAACATGCGCATCCCCTCATTTTAAATAAACTTTTTTTTATTAGTCAAGAAATCAGTCTCTTTCCTTAAATGTCCCATGTCCATTTCATTATAATGAATTTTATTCAGTTGATTTATTTTAATTAAATTGAGCAAGGCCGGCGGGAAACCCAAGACGTGACATCTCACTAGTAGGAAGCTCAGAGTTATTTGCAACTATCAACACTATAGCAATGGACTGTGCAACGGCTAGCCTAGACAACTATTGGCAGCAATCGCTACTTGGCAGCCGCCAATTATCAACCCAATTTCTCTAACTCTCTATCGCTGTAAACAGCTAAAGAGTGGTGTTCTATGCCGACGCTGCAGCTGCACATGAACCCAGCGCCACCACAGCACTTCCTGATCTACTTAATGAGGAAATATGACTCCATAGAGTGTGACACTGCAGGTTCTCAGTGACCGTATAGAATCAAATGTGTTCTTCATGGCCAAAAAAACGGAATATCAAACACAACAAACAAACAAATTGTGTATCCAAGTTGTTATCATTGAGAAAATAACACTTTTTATAATTTAATTCAAGCCTTAGTTTTGCCCCAATTTCAAGATGCCATTCGGGACGAACAACCACAAGCAGCACGCACACCACATGGGACTTAAAACGAATACTAAATAAACACGGTATTATTGAAAGGAACCTGCCAACGTCTGTTCACTAATAGTCAGATCCACGGTGTGCGTTGGATCCTGCAACATCCCTCCGAGAGTCGGTGCGATGGTCTATTCCGTCATTCCCCAGGCCATATGGGCCGGCTCACTAATGAGCCCACGGGGGAGACTGCTGTCCTGCCAGCAACTACAGAGAGATACTGCCGAGTTGAATGAGATGGAGAAAGGAGCGCATGTGTGCGCATGTGTGCGCATGTGTGTGTGTGTGTGTGAGTGGAAGGGGGGGAGCAAGCAGTAACGTTTGCCTCAAGTGTGTCCTTATGGTATAGAGAGAGAAGGATTAGAGATATAAAGAGAGTAGTGTAATGGTGGTAGTAGAAGACTATTGCATTCTCAACGTGATGACTCCTCCAAATGGAGAAAAGAATGTATACCACAGGCTGTGTGGAAAAATCCGCTTCAGGGAAATCCTCTTTGATGCGCGACAGGGGCTATATACGAACTCCATAGTATTTAGAGGTTAAAACAATATTTAAAGGGTTAGATGTATTAGTTATCAAGGAATTACACCAATAACATTTACATGGACAGGCACTAGGGATTTGGTGGCAGGTAAAATATTCTGTTAGATACTGTACAGTGGAATGGTAATGGAGAGAGTAACCAACTGAAACAAATCTCTAAGATGAATCCACAGGGAGAGCAGCAACCCAAGAATATGTATTCATGCTAAAAACAGCTATATTTATATTGATGAAATTGGTGGAAGAATATTCTAAATGTGCCAATATTGCAAACTCGAAAGAACACCTCCAACATGGCTAATATCACGAGTTTTGTTATTTCTGTTTCTGGGTATAAACATGGCTCATAAACAATAACCTATATTCATATGTGTCTCCCTAATTCCTCCAAATGAACATTAACCTCTTGTTTAACTTCCAAAAGCTAATTTGTCAAAAGCAAAGGGTAGTCATCTCAACCTAAGCACTGTAACCTAACCCGACCATAATCTCACCATAGCACTCTAACCTAAGACACCGAACCTTAACGTAACTGTCCTCTAAACTTAACACTCTAACCCAGTGATTCCCCCTCAGCTTTGTTATACCTACAAAACAAAAATGACGTCTGAAAACATTAATATTTGGTCAATTTGTTATAAATATTATACATATTAAAAAAAAGCTACAAGGCCATCAAAATCTTCTTCTGTTTTCTTTGCAGTGGTCTTGTGAATAAGAATGCCATAACTTTAAACTACTATAGATATTCTACTGCTATACCATGTAAAGCGTTGTGAGGGGATGTTTATTTGCTACTAGTTCAGTGGAGAAATACACTGTAGTTTGGATAATCTACAACATGTAATATTCTTATAGAAAATTTGCTAATGGAAAACTCTCTTGAGGGTTGACACGATAGGCTTCGTTTGTGATTCTGGTCTGAAAGAGTTGAAGAAGTTTGGAGGGAGTCTTTGGGGTGGATGCAATGAGAGTTGAAAGGGTGAGCAGATATGATGACTTGAAACGCTCCCTAAGTGC
>OMKN01009691.1:1316-13603 GCA_900302345.1 Melanonus zugmayeri | reverse complement strand
CTAGCTGTCAGCATGCAGGAGAGTAAAGTGGTGAGCAAATATTTACCCATTGTGCAATGGCAACAACAGCTTTCCAAATTTTTGTTTGTTTACCCTCTTCAGTTTCACTGTGGTCTAATATATATATATACATACACAAATACATACATACAAATACATCTCCTGACCTACATGCAGCTGGAACTCTATTTAATATTAAATGTTTAGACTGGCTGGCCAAGGCTTACTATTTTCATAACAATAAATCATAAGTCATTAGTCATTAGATCTGATGTGGTTTCAAGCAGGGCTGGGTGGATTTACTATAATCATGATGTTTTTTTCACAATATGAAAAACCATATAAAGATCAATATTTTTAAATTATTTAGTAGTTGAAGTAGTGCTACATTTTACAATAACGATTATATTTCATGGCAAAGGAGTGATTAAAGCAGTGATTTGCTAAAGTCTACCTTTCCTCTTGTGATGGAGAATAAGCATACAATACTATGTCCTTGAGTATGAGAAAGGTGTGATATAAAATAAAGTTAATATTATCTACAGAATATCTGAATGGCTTGATATTCAGGCCTTCACATGCGTGGATGTGGCAGTTAACACATGGTGCCACATATGTGTCTTCATAGACTCAAAAAAACACAATTGAAGTAAAAACGACTTGCATCTGAGGGAAATTGATTTTATTTTGCAAGATAAATATATAAAACAAAAGCACTGGGAGGTCTGTAATGGTGAGTATAAATAAACCTTCCCATATTTCAAGCAAAGAAAATACTCCAAAGGTGATCTTTGTTCTCTGTTATCTGACTCTGCCAGAGGGGTCAATGTCCCAAACAGAAAACAAACCTCATGGAAAGGTCCTTGACGAAACACAATCAACAACAACCCAGAGCTAAAACCAGCATCCATTTTGACTTCTGTTCATTGTACATTGCGGTACACATTGATGATATGAATGACACACATTCCTCATGTGTGAAGTAGACATGCCAACGACAGCAAAGATAATCCACAAAAGATAAAACGAGCAGTTTCCAAGAAAAAGCTTTAAGAGATGTTAGTCAGGGAATCTAAGATGGAACTTTTAGTATAACTGAACATTATGTGCTCAAAACAAATCAAAGATTTCCATGCAAAAGTCACTGCCCCCTATGGCCAGTGACAATAGCCTATACTTTCACTTGTGAGTAGAATTTATTTTAAATCAGAATTGGCCTTACATTTGTCTCAATGCATTTGAGCACGCTTGACAGTGACATGCAGCAGTATGGTATATGGCAGTCGACAGCATTCATTACTTTAGCCCACTATTGTTAGACTCCCTAATGGCTGCCCTTCAGGCACAGAAGGACCAAGTGCCGATGCAAGCACCTGCATCCCGAGTAAGGCATACCACATGGACAGCAGGAAAAACAACATAAACTTTTGAAAACAAAGGAGAAAAGATACAGAAAGAAACAGCATGGAAATATTTTCTTAAGACACAAAAGAATAATTAAAAAAATACCATGAAGGTATTAGCTGTCCTTTGTTTTATAGGTTTATGAGATCTGTACACCTCGATTTAATCTGATAATAATAATAATAACTATTATTAATATATGTACCTCATTTCTTTTTAATTCCTCACTGCTAATGCCGTCTTATCAATGTCCATAGAACAGTGTCGATAGACAGAATGAGAGTGGCCACCCCTTCCAATACAAGCAGACATCTGTCCAACAGCAGGTTGACAGAAGAGCAAACCCCAAGGGTGGGAAAAATACATATTTAACTCCGAACCCCATGCACCTAAGTATAGTATAGCCAGTAAAACTAACCTCCCCATCTATGTATACATCTACTCGCCTTCTCATCCCCTATTGTTAGGTGGTTGTTAAAGTGAACGCCCAAAAGCATAGTTGTGATTGTTGACGAGGGAGCGTGTGTGTGTTGTGTGTGTGTGTATGTGTGTGTGTGTTAATGTTAGGTGGCTGGGAGGAGATGAGTGGCGGTAGAATTGAGGAAGACAAAAAACTCTCTTTCAGCCAAAAGGTAAAAGGAGAGCGAACAGGGAATTAGAAAAGGTGCCAAACAGAAGAGATGGATTGAATTGCAAATGGGACCTCGTGAGAGACAGAGAGTGGGAAGCTGCCGGGAGTTCTGCCTTCTCAGGTGTTATTCCTGGCCAGTGTGTGAAAGTGTATTTATAGACCGAGGGGAAGGTAATCAATAGGCTCATTAAGTCCCAACAGTTAGAACACCTCAACAAAATCACCCATGCGCACACACACACACACGTCCAGTGCTGTCTTTGTTTGTCTGTCTGTCTCCCACGGCGACCATTTATAGCCCAACCGCTATTTCTGCAAGATCTCAGTTCCGCAGTGCAGCCAACCTAAAAACACAGAGGAAACAGTTAGCGTGTGAATAAAATGTTTGTCAACCTAGTGATGTTTTCTAGTCACTAGGTTGTGCGATGACGTAGCCAAATGTTAACAACAGCTAATTACAGCTCTGTTGAGGAGGAAATTGCTTGCAATCTTCTGCAATGATGAATGAATCAAATCTTTCAACACCCACAATTACAATCGCAACACAAACACAACGCTCGCACAACAATGCGTACCGCCGGGAGAGCTGGTCCTCCTTGTCCTGTTTGCTGGAGGTCTCCCCAGCCAGGGAGGTGGCCCCGGCCGGCAGCTGGTTCAGCTGGTCCATGACCTCCAGGCCGCTCTCCTCTGCTATCTGGTGGATCAGGTTGTCCACCTGCTCCTGCGGCGTGGTCAGCGTGGTGGCCGAGCTCATGGAGTCTTCCATCACCTGGTGTGGTAGACGAGATGAGCTCCCATTAAGAAAGTATCAGGCGTGCGAATTAATCACCGTACCATCACCGCACACTCGAGAGGAGCGTGGACAGGGCAAGCATCTACGACCTGCTCTGCCTGCTTAAACATTCTCAACCCAAACCGATTTACATCATTCTACCTGTTCTCTCAGTTACTAGTTACTAGAACTGCTACAGTAGCATATTAAAAACAAGTATGCAGAAACACGCACAAAAAAACTAAAATATACAAATACACAAAGCCACTGACCGAGGTGTGAACATCCAGGTTCTGGACCTGGGTTTCAAACTTATCCATGACAGCTGAAACCTTCTGTAGGTCCATGGAGCCCAGGGCTTTGTCCAGAGCTTTCGTCACCTGGGCCATGTTCTTAGTCACCTGATGGGTAAAACAAATGACACGGTTAGTCCTCCAATATTGCTTTTATAACAGGCATTGACTAACTACTCTCTTTAGCTGTTCCTTAGCTGTTTAGCTGCTATAATGACTTTTTCAGAGGGCTACTATAAGGGTCCATATACTGCTACCGTTGCAGTATTAATTATTTCTGTTCCTTCTAATATGTATTACTAAGGCTTAATCAATGCCTTCAAACCTTTGTATGTGGTTTCATAAACCCCATTGATTCTGTGATCTATATGATTATATGTGTATAATGTATCACCTATATGAATACTTAACGTTAGTTATTCAGGTTCAATAGAATCACCTGAATAAACAAAATATGAAATATTGAATGAAATACGAAACAGAAGGACTGGAATTTTTGTTCTCATTTGTGAGTCAAACATATGAGGGAAGGACTAATTTGGCTATCATTTGAACACGTTATTCAAATTGTTAACCTTGTGCAGCTTACATGCTGTTCTGTTGTTGCACAATCCCAGCAGGAGTCAAGGAGCTCAGAGCTCGGCCTATCTCCAAACTTAATACCAAAATATAAACTGCCCAGGTCCCAGAGCCCTATACAATGTGAAGTGGCCCCGGGGCATGCTAAGCAGGGGCATGCTAAGCAGACCTATGAAAACAGACAGAACTCACCCCCTTCATAGTGACTGCTGTTTGGACTTTAGAGGCAACAGCATCCACACGGGAAGCCATGCGCAGCCAATTAAGCCCCTCATTTTTCTTCCGTATGGCATTCTCAGCATAGACTCTGGCACATTCCACATTCTTCTGTTGAAGAGCCTGGTGACAGCAGACACATGCACACAAAGACACACAAAGAAACACAAAGAAACACAAAGAAACACAAAGAAACACAAAGAAACACAAAGAAACACACACACACACCGGAAAGAAATGTGTTATGGTAATGGTTAAAATCTGATCATATTTCATTATAATATAAATTATATACATTATGCAACTGGGCACCTATCCCTTCAAAAACAAATGTCTAGTGCCCTCTTGTGGATTTCACAAGATATATGAACTCCATACATGTACAGTACGGATATTATTATTATTTTCTCTGTCATGAGCATAACATGTTTTTGTGTATGATGCTTGCCAATTACGGAAACCCTGGAAAGTCAACATAAAAAAAAGATCAGAGGAAGTTATTGTATCCAGATATTTTTCAATGATGATCTTCAAAACCCCAAACACTGTACTAGATTAAACACTGTAGAAGAGCTACAAATACTAAAGTTTTCTGGGCAGCGTCGCCCCAAATGAATATTCATACTACTGACTAATCACAACATGTGGTGGCTCATCGCGTTATGATTGGATTAGTGTTTAAACATGTATTCACACACATGTATTGTGTGTAGTCGCAGGGTTGACCGGACTTGTATTGGGACAGGGGGCACGGCGTGGGTTCTGCGGGTGCGTCTCTGTAAAGCTGGGCCAAGTTCAGCACAGAGATCCAAGAGGACGGCTCTTGGTCATCGGAACCGGTTGTTGAGCCACTCATCATCATTGGCAGCAAATCGTGGCGCTCTCTGAAGAATCGCTCTGTACGAATTCTTCCGTTCGCCAAATCAGTGCCAAATAAGCATTACATTATGCATTCAGTATTTGCATGCCTTGATGATGATAATCAATTAAATCAACCAACCAATCTTCATTTGTATAGCACATTTCAGACATAAATGCAACACAATGCACTTCACAACAAAATGAAAATGGAATGAAATTATAGGACACATACGTGCACTTGTGCCCAACTGAGGCATCGCAAACGGCATTAGTTTCAACTTTACTTTAGGCTGCAAATAGGTTTGCAGCCTAAAGTTATGGGTGCCTGCAGAAGATGCAAAGGAAGATGAAAATGCAAAGGCACCCTATTGTTATTCCGCATACTTATTTATTATTCTTCCGTCCAAAACTTCGGCATGCTACTAGTCTTGCAGCTTTGCCAGCACACATGCAAGAAATACATCAAAACGTGCGCCTTGAACGGGAATAGCATGCTATTACTTTTCTTAGTGATCATACATCAAATTGTAAAAAAAACGACCCCTCTTTGGAGTCACACCACTTCGTCATACTTTGTCGCAGAAATGTGATTAAAAGTTTAAACGGGTCACAAGACTTTGAACTCTGTTGGTCTAAAGAAACTTTTTGATAGCTACTATGGTTTTTACGCTGTGATAATATATAAATCACCTTCTATTCTTCTCACACACAGCGTCAGATGTCACTTAACATGGGAGTCTATGGGACTGTTAGACAGCACTCTCTGTCCTTTTGGGCGATTTATTCAAAAACCATGAGTCCTATTTCAATGGAAGTAACATTGGATGAGAGAGGCCAAAAATGCCTACATTTTGGTGTATAAATTGTCTGTAGAGTGGAAGGTGTGGGAGTAAGATGATAATGTTTGGAAGATTTTTTTTAATTTTTGATACAATTTTAGAGTGTGTTATGACATCACTCACTCTAGCTGTGTCCGCTGCCGCGCATGCGTGCATAGCAACTCCATAACAACACAATCTCAAACAGTCGAGTTTGAACAATCGATACGATTGACAGCTGATTGATAGATCCTTTTTTTGTTGCCAGTTCTACTTATTTTATCTATTCCAGTAGAAATATTTGGGAAACACTGTGATGGATTGGTCTAAATGTGACTACTACTATTTTAGCATTACAGTATATGCTTTCCCCCCGAGAAGGGGCGTGGCCGTAATTTCATATAACACACAATCTATTTTTTTTGTCTGTATACTATACCTGTGTGTGTGTGTGTGTGTGTGTGTGTGTGAAGTATTTGAGTATAGGCCTATGTATTGTTTTATGTTGTGTTTATGCTGTGTGCTTTGTGTATGTCATTCTTTATTTAAGAGCAAGATCAATAATTCCCGATTGAACTGAACATATTTGCGGGGTTCTTGTGTAAAACAGATATGGTGCGCAATTTTGTGCGCACTCCAAGAGAACTCTTCATATATAATAGCTACGTGAGAGGTAGGCTAATGTGTCGATTATATTATTTTACACATCAATTTCAACGTGTTTCTCGAGTTTCATCCTTCTGCCATCAGAGTCGGAGTTTCTGATTTGCCGGGGAAATGTACTTGCGCATGGGTCCGGTCCGGGTTTGCGTAGGGTTGTGCACATTCTATGGTCTAAGTTAGTTTTTTATACATCCCAAAGTGTGCGTAGAAGGGGGCGTACACATTCTTTTGTGCTTAAGCAAGCTTTATAAGACTCCATGACTCTAGTAGAGTCATATAACTGGTAGGTTATGTTCTTAAATAACAATAGTCACATGTCTTGACGCTGTGATTGTGTAACAAAAGAAAACCCTGCCCTTAGAGAGCTCTGTCCATGAGGAGGGATTGGACTATTTCCATCTCACCTTCTTGACCTTGGCCTGTTCCTTCTCTGAATCCTTTTCTGCCTTCTTGGCCAGTTTCTCGAGCTGTTTAGCTGTGAACTGGCGACCAAGGAGAGAAACAAAACAGTCAACGTGATTGATGGGGTTTGCTTATCATGTGTCCTTTATTAAGCTCAATTGATGTACACTTGGATTTGGTTGGGCCATACCTTTAGCTGGAAGAGCGTCTCTGTGGAGAAGTACAGAAATAGATAGGTTTATGCCGTAGGTTTAGAGCAATAGGTGACACCTCAGCCGTACTGCAGGTTACATTGCATTTCCTTATAGGCCTTTATACGCCGACGGCGTACATGACAACTATTTCGCTGCCACCAATGCTCGATTACTAGCCTCATCTAAGCCATCTAAGTCGGCAAAGATCATCCAAATTAAAAACAGCGATGTTAGTCAATTGGTTTTTTTAAGCAATGTTAATTCAACAACGATTACCCAGAAAAACGTGCATTGTTTCGCGATATTTGTGCCAGACAAATATGATTAACGAACAAACTCTCTGATGTTAGCTGTTACAACGCTAGGAACCCGTCGGGTTGGTATCTCAGATAGCTGAACAGACAGATCCAGAGGGGACTTGTATAGTAATGCTTACCATCCATCTTAAGTACGTTAACGATTCCAGACGATACAAGTAAAATGGGTTTACTCTGTGTTTAGGTGGCCGTAGCTTGTTGATTTGTTTTGATTTCCCAAACACTGCACTTCCTGGTTGGGAGATGTCACGTGGGACAAGGGCGGAAGACGTTAACGCGCATGACTGAGTTGATCCATGTGTTACACAAGCGTCTATGGGTGAACGCCATGGCTATATATAAGTGATGGGTAAACCCCGGACACTGTATTTCTCCGATGTGTGTGCAGCAACGCATACACATTCAAGAGTGTTACCAGAATGGTTTAATTACACTTGTGATGTCTTTGCCAGCATCCTCAATACACCCGATGTTGTTTTTGTTGACATCTTTCCAAGACAAGTATTCGAAGTACCAACCATTACTTGAAATTATAACCAACTTTGGACTCTGCATACTCATATTTGGAAGCCTGGGCCGTGCATATACATTTACCTCGAGTGGTCTGAACATTGCTGGCATGGCCAAGAGCAAAGCCAAACAACTTGCCAAATACTGCTCTGTTTCAGTTGTCATAGGCAGCTTGGCTGTGTGGAGGAGAAGGTGCTATGTGTACCATTAGGTGTTCGTGAATTGTCTAACCCTGTTAGATTTGATTCCCTGTTGTTCTAATATAATTTGTGGACTCAAATAAAGCATTCAAATATGTGTGTGTGTGTGTGTGTGTGAGAGAGACATGAATGGAACAGCGTCCTTTGAAGTGAATATCGAGGCGGGGCCACTGATCAGGTCAGTAGCGAGTGAGCGCAGACGCTTACGCGCTGAGTCGAGCTGCTTAACGCTAATCAAACCTACAGAGAACCCGGTGTTTTTTCTTTATCGACAGCTTATTCTTATTATGTATAGGCCTATATAGGCCTACACGTTCAATGGGTTCTGGTTCAAGCCAATGCGAAGAAACAGGTAAACACATTTGACTTTGGTGTGTTTCAGGGCAATATTAGACTGTATGGAGTCTATGCATTTGGTCTGCGCCAATGGTATTTTCACCATGCATTTTACTGTCTTCATTATAGTCAGGCGTATAGGCCTACTGCCTGATATGCCTGACTATACAATGTAGGAATCAAATGCAGTAGGTCTATGTGTTGTTAAGAGCAATTCCTGTAATTGTTTCTATTAGAGCAACTCTTGGAGCTGGGGGAATGCTAATCATTTCTAAAATGTGTTTTGTTAACAGACCATTTAGACCTAATGGATGTATGTATGCATACTAATAAATACTAGTGTATTATTCTATCATTGCATTATTCTATATTCGTTGTATGAATAAACGAATTAAGAAATTATAGAATATAATTCGATTGTTTATTTTTATTCATACATTTGATAGAAAAAGTAAATCTAGAAAAGGAAAGAGAATTATTCATTATTGATTGTTTGAAGATTCAGATTCCTCTTAGACCTGTCAAGTTCACATGGCTGACTTCTATCTAGCCTGGTGAAATCTGCTGGAAAACCTCTTAGCAAACTAATTGTATTATTCTAATACTCTTTGGTAATCACTATTTTTGATCATACAACTCTCCAGGAAACGCCCATTGACCATTAAACAACAGATAAATCTAAGTTACAAACAAACATGTTGGCAATCGTATGTATTATGCTTCTTTAATCAGCATCGTAATCAGATACTTTTGGGCTATTTACGACATATTTAATGTAGTCCCATCTTCTACAATGCAAATAGTCTAACATATGAGAGATTGAAGTCTAACATCAGAGTTCAACAGACTTCTCTCACCAATTATCATGATGCACAAGACTAGAAGTGTCTTCATAACACATTGTGTTTAAACCCCCACCAAACCACAGTTCCTCAACGTTTACATTACAGAGGTGTCATCACAGACCAACAAGTCTTCAGGGTCTATCCCTTCAGGTCCCCCTGCCATCGTGGTCACGGCCCCCTCCCGAGAGGACATCTACGCTTCGTCGTCCACCATGACCATAGCCGATGCCATCAAAGAACGGAGGCCGTCTTCGACCCCTATCTTTGTTGGACGCAAACCAATAAAGAGCATCAAAGCGTGATTCTGATGGGACTGTGTGTTCAGCAAGATCACCAGGAAGAGTTAACCCTTTTTTATTAAAGAAAATCAAACTCTGATAATGATGATGTACAGCTGGTGACCACGTTGGTTGAAGATCACAGGTGACATAAAAAGGATGCACATGTAATAACAACCTAGTGCATTTATTTATGAATGCAGTAGGTATGCATGTTGGTATCATGTTGTAGACTTTATTATCATACAAAAAATATACTATATATATACTCAAAATACGATGCTATACCAGGGTGGAAAGCTACAATTCATATATTATGTATATGGTTATATGGTTTTTAATGTCATGATTATAGCCATAGAAATCTAATATTGCAGCGATGTCCCTGCTGAACTCCGGAAAAGCTCACGGTTGTCCACTTTAAAAGCGATACAAAACAATGGCTGCTCCCGCACGCTATTAGTTTGGGTTTTGTAGACACCATCATAGTTCTAGTTTTGCGTTACTGTATGCGGTTTCAAATGACAAGATGGATAATATTGGAGATGACGAACCGGATCCTATTAGGCTGAAATCCATCAAAAACAATAAAACATTTACCGTGCCACAAAGTGATAGGGTAAGAAATAACCAACTAGCTAATAGTTATACCAGTTGTTAAAGCAACATGTTGTAGTCGGGTTATTACCATGCATATTAGCATGCATTATTACCGTCGGGTTATTCATACTTGACAATGAAAACGTGCGATGTAGGTTTATGCATCCATTAAACACCTGGCCCTACAACAGACCACGTTATTCGCTGCAATCGGGGACGTTATCAGCTTATCCTTTCCAGTGGTCATTCCTTTCTAACAGATCCTTCCTTACCTTCATGACCAAGTTAACTTTCTGCATTTAAATCTAAAGGGCCCAGTTGGATATGTACCGGTAGTTGGACATGATGAATTCAGGGACATGTCCCAGAAGCTTGTACGTGGGCAGTAAGAGGTTAATGCTCTTCATCCCTAATGATGTCATTGCTGGCAACGTCTATGTAGGATCTGATTAACTTGGGAGTATAGGTCTAGCACTCCTCCAAGATAATCTGTAGCACTATTGACCTTTCCCCTTTCTATTTTTGCCCCTATCTTTTCTAGTTTGGGACCTGCCGGAGTGTCAAAGAGTTTGAGAAACTCAACCGAATTGGAGAAGGGACCTATGGTATTGTGTGTAAGTATCCATCAGTTGATTCTCTGTCTCCACCAGTGGATCTAATGCAATACAACATAATAATGGCTTATTGATATGTTGTTTTGGACATAAACTCATGAGCAATGGAACTCGTATGGGATTGATTTTTCTTTTCTTACACCACATAGCAGTTGCTCAAATAGCATTGTATGCCACTATGTCAGCATCTGCTAAATGTATAAATGTCCCCCCTTTATTTCCCCCACTGTAGACCGAGCTCGAGACACCAGGTCTGATGAGATCGTAGCATTGAAGAAGGTCCGCATGGACAAAGAGAAAGATGGTGAGTCTGTGACTACTGAGATGTACTCATACATTTCCACCGATTTGAATAAATAGCCCAACGTTGTATCGATTCAATGACTAAGATGATCACAAACAACAACAGTGTCCTCCATTTTTGTCCATTGTCAAAGCAGCGGCCTTTGAAGCATGTTCTTGTTCATGCGTGTGGCCTGTGCACGTTTCCATATATTGCATGTATATAATGTATATACTTTTTTTGAATCTCACAGGCATTCCCATCAGCAGCCTCCGAGAGATCACCTTACTGCTGAGGCTGAGGCATT
This sequence comes from Melanonus zugmayeri, assembly GCA_900302345.1. Lineage (NCBI taxonomy): Eukaryota > Metazoa > Chordata > Actinopteri > Gadiformes > Melanonidae > Melanonus > Melanonus zugmayeri. The sequence goes on along the minus strand of OMKN01009691.1, from coordinate 2,480 downwards.
CGAACATAGTGGAACTTAAGGAGGTGGTCGTAGGGAGTCAGTTGGAGAGGTACCATGCACACACACATGCACAGGAAACCCATTGCTTGAACTTACGGGCACTTGAATAATGCTATTGTCATAAAAACATAAGAATATTTTATATTATATATGTTCTTACTTGTGTAATTGTTGTTGAGTATTTGTTCTTTATATAAGAAATAAAGAACCACAAGCCACACATATACAATGGACTGCTTCTGTTTGCATGTATATCTATGTATATGTATATGATCTAGTGCTTATATTTGTGCTGGTCTCCACTGCAGCCTGTTCCTGGTGATGAGTTACTGTGAACAGGACCTGGCCAGTTTACTGGAGAACATGCAGACACCCTTCTCAGAGGCCCAGGTACCACAGATCCAAGTCCCCACACACCACACCACCTTCTTCTCTGGCTGCCTCTGTATGGCAAGCCCTTTGAACATTTAATCAGTAGGGGTAATAGCAATTGTAAATATCAACAATTGATTTTTGACGTGTTATTATTTCAAGTCCACATATCCGTAATGTAATTTTGACTAGTTGCAATTCTAATGACTGATATCTACAACTCAATTCTCACTAGTCAAAATGTTAATTATTGATATCAACTATTCAATTCTTACTAGTGGAAATGTCAATTGTTGATATCAACTATTCATTTCTTAAGCGGCAATGTTCATTGTAGATAGCTACAAGTGTTCTTACATTACAGATATCATAAATGTAATTCTAGATATCTAAAATGTAATTCTGACTAGTTTTGACAAAAATTAAGAATGTAATTTCAGATATCTAGAATTGCATTTCAGATATCTGAATTACAATTGTAACTAGTGAAAATTATATTTGTACTAGTAACAATTATATTTGAGATAACTACAATTCCTTTTATAACTAGTTAGAATGGAATTTTAGATGTCAAAAAAGGAATATCCACTAGTCAAAATGTGTAGATATCTTCAATGATGTACGTACATATCCAAAATGAATATGGTAATTTGGGTGACATATCCAAAATGGTTTGTTGATATGTTGGACATATCAGAAATGCAATGGTTGATATCTGAAATGGGAAATTACATTTCCACTAGTCACAATCCCTTTTCAACATGTGGAAATTTAATTGTAGATATCTGTAAT
>OMKN01009605.1:1169-23630 GCA_900302345.1 Melanonus zugmayeri | reverse complement strand
ATAAGCCGTGTATTAGCATAGCTGGCTCTGAAGGATCATGTGGATATGAGACACACAAACAGGCAAACTATTGAAAATGATTTTTTCTTGTAATTTGTTGGAAATATGTCAGATGGCTCAGACGTAACATTTCACCGACCTGGTCCTTGACTCTGATCATACAGTTGACTCCAGAGACGCCCTGCAGTGGGATTCTTTTAAAGGGACTCTTGGGGTCCTTCGTGAGCCACACACACAGCTCTCCAGAGTCTGCGCAGCCTGTCCACAACTGCCCTTGCTAAAAACACACACACATGTCAATATCTTCAGGATGTGATGAGAACATACTAACTGGCTTGCATTTGCATTATCCACCACCAGGAATAGTTCCTTCACCTCCATAAGGATGAAGCTGCTGAAGCTGCTGGGCATGCTCAGTAGGTCATCAGGAAGTGAAATTCTCCTCTGAAGTGCACCGTTTCGTCTGAGCTCCACGATGCTGTCACCACAACCTGCAACAACACGCGTTTTCTGCATGAATTTAGAATGATGGTCGTCACACACTCTGGAAGATCAGACAATAAGAACACAAAGAAACAACATGACATTTCTACATTGTGACAGTAAAGCACAAATCAAGGGACTGCATTTAATTATACGCTAGATGTGCAACACACACACACACACACACTACATACAGCACCACAGCATGTCGTTGTGGATCTGTATGGAGGAGAGCCGGTCACATGTGAGCTGCAGCTGTCGCTTCACTTTGAGACTGAAGGGGTCCCACAGCAGGATGGTGCCATCACAGCTGCAGGAGTAAGGCTGCTGGCTGAACAGAGCAGGGGGTGAGACCATCCAGATAATCAAGTTTGTGTTTTGCAATGAATAGCAGTCTGGTCTTGGCAGCAATTGATTTCCAAATATACGTTCAGCCAATCAGATTAAATAACTAAGTGACGCTCTTGCTCTCTTCACTCTTGCCGAATTCGGTTGGAAGTAAAGCAAAAACATCTTCTCCTCTGAGAAAAGCCTTCCATGCAGATCTATTTTGGAAAAAAATTGCTTTTGATTGCTCTGTAGATTGCTACACTTTTCTTGGGCGCCACCATTGTTTTTTTGTTTTTGTTTTTGTTTTGATTGGAGCCATCATTTGAACATTTTTGGAAGAGGCTTTCAATGGGCTCGAGGCCAGACTGATCTGCAGAGAGAAACAGAATGTGTCTCACAAGGCTACTGTATGTGACCAAGCAGGTGTGATGTTGATTAGCCATTCTAAACCCTTTCAGATATACCTTATAGTGACATCACACGTGGGACGGGGTCCACCCAGATGTATAATGGACAGTACAACCAGTGGACTGTACCAATTGGTAGGCAGATTTATCCATCATGCATCTAGGTGGACCCTCCCACATGTGATGTCACTAAAGGGTAGATTGTGAAATGGCTTGTAACGGATAATCAACATCACACCTGGTGGTGAACTAAGGGTTCTTTCAACTTTTCATGTTGTAGTTGTAGGAAGTTTGTGTTCTTTATTATTTCACTTGTTTTTTTGTGGATTGTGATCTTGTCATGTGAATGAATACATACAGGGTACATGTGTTTACCTGTAAACAGAGAAGCCGGTGACTTCGTGCCTGTGCTCGGTCAGCTGCTTGTTACAAGACATGCTGCGCGTGTCGATGATGTAGATCACAGAGTCCTGAGAGCCAATCCACACCTGGTCCTGGTCCACTCCCAGCATGCAGTTCTACACACACCACGGTAAACAGGAAGTAAAGACCGAGGATTCCGCTTCAATGCAATTCAAATATGATGAAAGTTGTCATTCATGAATCATAGCAATGACCTAGTATTAGCATCGTGTTAACAGGACTCTTCATGATGGAACATCTAATGTAACTCTAATCTTGCTCGTATCTACCTGATTCTTATTGAAGGCTTTGATGAGCAAAGTGAATGTCTGGTGCAGGGGTGGTCAACCCGCGGCTCCCGAGCCGCATGCGGCTCTTTGCCTGGTTTCATGCGGCTCTTACGTTCATATTGCAGTTTGTGTTTGTAAAGTGTAAAGTGAGGTCATGTAATTTAATATAATATGATGTCATGTCAGTGGCAATTATTATATAAAGATGTACTCTGTGGAGCTACAAAACGTCTATACTATCTCACAAAGTAGCTTGACAACAAGCAAAACAAAAAGGGTGCTTCACCATAACTACTTCACAAAAGCCACCAGAGTCAGCATGTGCGTGTTTGCAATGCAAGACGCCACCATCTTGTCATTGTGAATGATTCAGTGCCATTTAGTCCCGTTAGACACACAGCGTCAGCGTCACATCAGCAGCATGGGTTCTTACCAGCTGGGAGTTCCCGACCTGGATGCAGTTCTGCAGCATGGACCAGCTGGCTGCGTTGAACACCACCACGCGGCCCCCACTCAGAGCCACCCACAGCTTGGGGTTTCCGTCTCCCTCCGTGTCGCTGCAGCTCAGCTGGCCTGCGGGAGACGAGGGAGGACGAGGGAGAGGGAGAGAAGTGAGAGGATGTCCATCCTTGTTTGAAAAGCCTTCTGGAAAAGTCTGGGTAAAGTTGGTATATATATTTATTTACATGTACCAAACGTGGAGCCTGACCTGGTGTGTATAGCAGTACATGCACAGTCTGGGGTTCAGCCAAGTCCAGTGAAGGGTTGATCTTGTGTTTCAGAGTCTTAGACGTGGTCTCAGGCACCATCATAGGCACTGGTACATGAATGAACACAACAAATCGAAAAAGATACAAAAGTTACATTTTCATTCAGAAACAAATTCAAAAGAGAGGGAGGATACATTCTCATTCAAAAACAGTAGCATCTATGGACCCAAGCACTGCCTTTGAACTAACAATAAAACACACTGACCTTACAGTAGCAGCACTGAGGGTCATATTCTATACATATTCTATTTTGTTTCTTAGGGTGCTTTCACACTGCAATTTATCAAGCGGACCAAACTTTCTGAACAATGTCACGTGGTCGAAACGGGCGCTTGTCTATTGGACAGAATATAGAGGGGAAATCCCTCCCCTTCCGGAGTGAAATCCGTGATTTATTGCTATATTATTATATATTATATTATACATTATATATATATTGCTCTGGTGTGATTGCTGGCGCAGTTTCTTCACTTTGATGAAACATTGATAAATCGTTCGATTGAACCCCGTTGCCACCATTCTCTTGCTAAACAACTTGAAAACATTGTTTTTGTGAGTGGCAACAAGCAGCTGTTATTTGATGGTCTGACCATATTTCAATGAGGGCTTTCATCTCTTCATTTGCCCACGAGACATTTTTCACACGTGCTTCTAATCAATCTGTTTTCAAGCGGACCAGAGTTCTCGTTTGGTCCGATATCTTTCACACTACCCCAAACCAAGCGGACTATCCGAGGAAACAAACTCACAGCTCTGGTGTGAAAGCGCCCTTAGTTGTCTGATTTGGGCCCCGATCCATTACCGAGTATATTTGTCATTATATCACACATACTTATGTATGACTGCATAATATACAAGTAGGTAAAACAGTGTATGCCTACATTTCCTCCTTGCCATGAACTCCTTCAGTGGGTGAGACCTACAATTCCCCCCAGGATTACTAAAGTAAAAGAAGGAGGCCACACCTTCATGCTTGATCTTGTCAAAGTAGGCCAGTTTGGAGGCAGAACAGACGGACCGCTGGCTCTGCAGACAGCCCGCCACAGCATCCATGAGGAGGACGTTGGTCAGGGCCTGGGCCAGGTACTGCGGGTCCTGCAGGCAACACAGACAGGTGAGTGTGTATGTAGTAAGTGCTTGGAGTAGTGGCCAACCAGCAACATTTTATTATTTTATTGTTGATTCAGAAAATGTATTTCAAGAATTAATGTTAAACGATTCAGATCATATTTAGTGTAACCCATTTTTGTTCACTTAAATATTACTTTCAGATTACTTGCAATTCTAATTGTTGATGGGGAGGGGGGGGGTACATCTGAGATCAGGTCACATTCAGGTTACTAAGACATTATGTTGCAGTAAAGTTATAATATGCATCGACAGAATGAGAGAGAGAACTATTACCATGCAACAGCTTTCAATTGGATGCAAAATGTATTCTTTTATTGTTGATTCTGAACATGTATTTCAAGGATTAATGTTAAGCGATTCATATCATTTTTTGTGTAACCGCTTTTGTTCACCTAAATATTATTTGGGGATTAGCCTGGGCTAATCTAGTACATCTAGTAGTACATATGAGATCAGTTCAGCTGTAGTCAGAGAGTGACTACATGTTGGGGAATGACATAGCGCGGTAGTGGAGGAGAACCTTATGTTGATCGGCCATCTTGCGGCCGGCCCACATCTCTCTGATCACCAGGTCCCAGAGGTGAGTCTCTGTCTTCAGGTTGGCCTCGAACACCTCGGCCCTGCAGGACGTCTGGATGCGCAGGGAGGGGATGCGCAGCAGGAGGAAGGGCGCAGACAATATCTTCACCTCCTGACATGGGAGGGACAGAGTGACACAGTGACAGTTGACAAAATACAACTATTATAAAGAGACTAAAGAGAAGGCAAGATTCAAAACAAATACAATAGCAACTGGAATATACAAAGACAGTAGCAACATTAGCACCATTGAGGACAGATAAAACAAAACTAAAATGTCAAAATGTATGTAAAATGGTCACCATATGTGTATAGCGTATATATATATATATCACACCTAAATGTGAAAAAATTAAAACCTCAGAATGGCCTTCACCTCCGTGAGAATGATAATGCCCTGGAACAAACTAGCGTTATGATCACTAATAAGTAAATGTGTATTATTCATGATGTTGTTTTTCTCACCTTTATTTCTCTGAACTTGGTGATTTCCCGGAGCCCCGGCCGTCCTTCCTTGAGCAAGAAGAGGCGTTTTTGGGTCATGGCGATCTTCCCTACACCATGGGAGGTCTTGACGCACGAAGACAACTTGTAGACACACTCGTTATTGTCCAGGTGGTCAACGACCTCGGGGGGCAGGTTGACGTCTTGCGCCTCAGCCTCCGTCTCCTTCCAGAAGGTGTAGAAGACCTTGAAGAGGTTGGGGTCCACCTGCTTCTGATCGTCTGGAACACAGAGGAAGATTATAGATTCATATTAGGAAGTAAACAGACACACACCAAACATTAGTATCCATCAACACAAACACCCAGAATATTCAATAATATGAATGTGAGGCCGTGGGGCCAGAATAGTGTCAGGCTAGGGTGTTTGACGCCCAGCCGAAAGGTTCCGGGTTCGATCCCCAATGTCTGCAGCCTACCTGTGGGTATCCTTGAGCGATATGCCCCAACCCATCCCTGCCCCTTAATGACATGCATCTGAATTCACTCAAGTCCCTTTGGATAAAAGCATCTGCTAAATGACCTATTGGTTCAAATGTAAACCCAATAAAGCCACTGACCACCAGAGACGTTTTATAGTGAAAACAGCATCTATGGTATATTAGGTCATGGTATATCACAGCATACAGTAGAAAGACAAATCAGTCAATGCAGCTGTAATGGTCGTCAAAGAGCTTCCATGGCTCCAGTATTGTGTTTACCACCAAGATATCTGGTTAAACACATTTGCATGCTTTCAGTTTAAGCACGTCATGGGCGCTGTGAAATGCCTGCCCTGTTACATTATGTTCTCTCCTTTTATCCAAACTGTGTATGATTTCATTTCCACCCATGACAATACAATTAACAACAAAACAAAAACAATGAACACCAACCACTGAACAACATGACCTTGCATGAGCTTGTGCAAAATCCTTAAGATAGTTCTCACTTGTTCTTCTGGGACCATTGCGGGTTTGGTCGTGCACCGATTCTAATCATATTATAATAACACTGTTAAACTTAAATTCTCATTACAATCATGGACAATACAACAGCATAGCTACCATTAGATCTCTTAATCTCCTATTCTGTTGTTGACAGTTATTCTGAGTCTCTGTATATGGTAATGCGTTTATTATGCTTTTACGCCGTCTTCAGACAGAGATCCACATGAACACCGTCATACTATGCTCAAACCTCAGCATCAGCACTAATGCAGAGCTGTGCTTATACAATGTGGACCATGGTGGCCAGTCATTTTGAAATCACATCAAAAATGTGATGTGATTTCCCCGATCCATTACTGAAGGAGCTGCTGGGGCCTGAAGCAGAGCAGTGGTATGTGGAGGTCTAGGTCTACAGTGGGGCAGACTTTCTCTTCTCTGGGCGGCAAGACAATGTTGAGAGGATGCAGCGAGACCACACGGAAGAGAACAGGGGATTAATGGAAGGTGCTCTACAGGCGTGTCCAATGGCTCCAAACTAACAAAATAATTTAATCGGCAAGCTTCAATGACAAACGCTAGCGCCGACTTAAAAGGGTTTAACTTTAAGATCACTGTGTCTACGTCCGCATGTCAGAGAGGGAGACAGGTAATCATGAGCGCCTGCTTCAATTAGATCCAGAGCATTCAGCATCCTCAAACAGCGCCAGTTGTTTGTAACCTTGTAAACAGTGTGTGTGAATGCAGTACAACATGCAGGAAGTGTGACCTGTCTGCATCTGTAAACATTCTGCATCTGCATGAGCCTTCGTGAACATGAGCTGAATCAAGAAGGGACTCTTTTAGAAATGCTATTGTCAATGTCTCCTGACCAGAGCAAAGTTGAGGAATAATTAAACATCAGACCAATGATTAAACACCAGAAGCAACAAGCATCAGCCCCAGTGGGCAAAACGCTTGTTGGTCCAGTAGCAGCCTTCACATCCTGCTACCAAACCTTCTTACCCTGGGAGCATATCGGGGGTAAAGTAGTTGTGTACCTGGCCAGCAGAGCAGAGTTCTCGGGGGGAACACAGAAGATGGCCTTGCCAAGCTGCAGGATGAGCTCATTGTAGTACCGCTGGATGGAGTCGAGCGACAGGGAGGCGGGGAACTCTGGGAGCTTAAAGACTCTCATGGATTTCTGAGGACTCCGCAAAACTAGGGAGCGAGAGAGAGCAGGGAAACAACGAGATGGGATGTAGGTAGAAGGGAGAAAAAAAGAGCAGGGGAAGGCAACGAAAGGTTCAAAGAGCAGAGAGGATGGGTCCATAGGGAAGATAATGTCTTTATCATTTTCTTATGTACACCATTCAAACAGATTATAGAACAGGACTGAGGCTGAGAAACACATGTTCCATAAGCTGCTGCGTTTTGAAAAATGTACTGTGTGCACTGACAGACTGACAGCCTAAGGAAACCGAACAACCTTAGAGTTCCTCTTATAAAACAACAACATTGCAAATAAATAAATAATCAATAATCAACAAAACAGGGTGTGTGTGTCAGTCTCACTGGGGTCATATATAATTATCTTGGTGAGGGAGGTGTGTCTCCGGAAGGCGATGGGTCGGCTGTCCCCGAGGTTGGGGAGGCTCACGCCCAGCCTCTTGTTCAGCGTGGCTTCAGGAAGGCAGCTGTTCCTGCGGGCCTGGATCTCCTGCATGGTGGGCCTCCGTGGGGTCTCCTCCATGCATTTCATCCTACACAGCCAGCAATACGTATTAAAGAAGCTTTATTACACAGCACACATTCAATACCATTACACTGAGTGTATGAGGTGCTCTAGAAAAAAGGGGGAAAAAAACTGACTTCTGCATCTCTGAGCGTGTGTGGAGCTCCATGCGAGCGAAACCGTCCATCTTCCTGCTAAGGCGATCTTTCAGAAAGGAGTGAAATATGTGGGTCTCCAAAACCTACAGCACGGGACAACAAGTGGTCAAGAACATGGGGTCTCCATGTGATGTTTTGCTGGCTAAATGCATGTTGCTTCTCACCATTTTTAAATTCAACAGTTCACATTAAATTACGATCAACTCTCAAAATGTACAAATCAGAAAGAACAGAAATAGTATGATAGATTTATTTGTATTTTTTTTTTACTAATGATTCACCATTTTGTAGAAAAGCTGTTCAGATGGCTCTCGGGTCTTGAGGAACTCTTCACTGTTAAACACTCTGTGTTCAAAGTTAAGATGGCTGCTCACGTCCCTGGAAGTCAATGAACAATAACAATGAATGACTTCACTTATATAAGGAATGTCACCATCTCTAAAATAAATAAGACACCCCTAAATAAGACATCAAATACAAAAAGCAATAGCATTCCAGCAGTCTTTCATACACAATTGATTTTGTATTATCATTTCTCATTACAGTATCATTTCACCACAGGACCAGCACTAGTACCACAACCTATTCTTGTGGCTGATACTATGTCACTTATTTCCACACAGACACAAACAGACCTGAATATGTTGACGATAAGTTCCAGTGCAATCCTTTGGATGTCCATGTTGAGGCTGCTCTGCCACGCCCTCTTCTGTGCCCGCTGCTCGTTGATGTCTGAGCAGCTGGCGCGCTGGCACTGATGCAGCTGGAAGTGTAGCTGCAGCGACGTACACCTGCAGAAACACACACGCGCGTTCACCTGCCTTTCGTACCGGCGGCAGACGGACCGGCAAACCATGTTGCACATAATGGCTCTGTTGTCATGTTCTTATCCACTACAAACGAGAACCTTTGTGTGAAGCATTCTGCAGCAGCCATGGGGATCTCTGGCAGACCAACGTTCTCACACTGAGATGTGGAGACGCTTCCCGCATCGATGTTGATGAGGACCAAATCATTCGTTTCCTGGACCACAGGAAGACGGGTTGGCCATGACCAGAAATCACACTGGTAATCATTTTATGTTTTTTTTTGTGCGAGTACAGTGAGAAGAAGTGTTCAGGATTAATGATCGATTTGTTATATAAAAAGATATACACAGTATATATAGATTTTTTTATCCTGCAAGTACATACGAGGTAATAGCATGACATAGCATAAACATGTTTCATGTTTGAAGAATTTCCATCTGTGAAAGCTCATACGAATTTGCATAAAAAGTACTTGCTGTTGTCCAACAGGCACACATGGTTAGTCATTTCATTTCTACTTACTTATCCAAACTATTATCCAAAAGGCAGCTTTCTATTAGACATGGCATTTGACGATTTTACCAAGTTCAATAGACGAATGTTCATGATTTTCTCATATGCAAATCTATTCGTGCATTTGTGTCACAATATGCAATGCTGCCATTTTGAGTGTGCAGCATATTTTTAAACCACATTTAGCAGTTATTACAACATTTATATTTACATACAGTATATATTATTACATGTTGCAACAATACCAAAACATGTTGCATTGATTCAACCATTTAACATGTTGCATTGATTCAACCATTTAACATGTTGCATTGATTCAACCATTTAACATGTTGCATTGATTCAACCATTTAACATGTTGCATTGATTCAACCATTTAACATGTTGCATTGATTCAACCATTTAACTTGTTGCATTGATTCAACCATTTAAGGTAATCCCATTTTTTTGGGGACATTTACTCTAGTAGATACATTAGTATGTACTCACAGCGGCGACCTCTTCAAAATGGCTGCTGTGACAGCCCATTAGGAAGGCAGTAGGAGCCATGAGGAAGTCCAGCATTCCCCTGGCTAGGACAGGAACATAGGGCTGCTGCCATGACATGGGCTGCAAGACAGTCAGATGAATGGGATAGATGAACTAATTGATGAGACAGATGAGTAAATCAATCATTCCAGGCTTTTCCATGTTGTTACTTTTGCTCATAAAATGGATCTGAGAACAAAGAAGTGAATGGCAAATGATGGCTGTTAAGTGCAGCTCACAAGCTAATAATGAAAAGTATAAAACACTAAACCACTTCAGTCATTTAGAGAAATGCACAATACCAAATAAAACCTGTGAATACGGTTTCTATTTGCCTTTTGAAAAGAGGGCTACACGCAAGCATGCAAAAAGCTGAGGGTATGCGGTAAACTGTCCTGTTAACGTAGACCAGTGCACAGCTATTTTTAGTGCGTGACTTTACAAGGGGACTATGATTCAAACATCAGCAGACCTTTAGAAATAGCAGCAGACTCTCCGCCACCAGAGTGAGCCGCGCCCAATCAGCAGAAAACAACACGACCCTCTGTTCCTGGAGGAGACAGGACAGCACCTACATGAACACAAGTAGATCCGCTTCAGTATAGTGCCGTTAAAGACGCAAGGTAATGACAAATGTATTTTTAACCGTTTTAGGTCACTTCCCTGGTCATATTGGCACCTATTTAACAATATATGCTCCAAAAAAAAATGTAAAACCCATTTCCTCATATTCTTATATCAAGATCCCATCAGATTTTCTGTCTCAAAATATGACATATGCCTGCTGTGCACAGTAGCTTGCGAGGTCCTGACTGTGTGTGTGTGTGTGTGTGTGACCTGAAGGAGCTGCTGCGGCCTGAAGCAGAGCAGTGGTATGTGGAGGTCTAGGTCTACAGTGGGGCAGTCCTTCTCTTCTCTGGATGGTAAGACAATGTTGAGAGGATGCAGGGAGAACATCTGGAGAACAGTCGGTTGATTATCATTAGAGAACTTCTGCATAGTCACATAGCCTGTATACATAGACATGTTTACAATTAAATGCGTGTGAGATTTACTTTCTGAATGGCGCCATACTGATATTTATAGTTATATGATATCCAAAGAAATGCAAGTCATTTTTAGTGCTTTTGGTGCTACTTGACAAATGATTGTTACAAACAAACATTCATTACTCTGATAAAGTGTGAACTTTATCAGACATACACAACACTCTCACTGCTTAGCAACCCAATGAAATACTTGATGTTGATATGAGCAGCACAAGCACAACAAAGCAAGCGTAACACATTACAATTAACGCAGCCTTTTAGCTCAGACTGCCATGCAGCCCAAAGCCTGGGTTCTGTACGGTGGCCCTGAGAGCTCACCGCATCTGCAACTTAAGAAAACACATGCAAATAGAAAAAATACATCTTCATCTTCAGAAAAGCGCTGCAAGTACGCCAAACGACAACGGAAGTGTTTCCAGAGGACACTTAGAAGATAAGCACGTCTCATCTCGGTGTCACATGGTGTTTCGAAACAATGCGTATGTGACCGTGAGTGTTTTGAACCGTATCTCGGGATGTTGTTGTGTTGTTTTTTTTATTTGCAGCGCGTTTTGAAAATGACGAAGATGTTTTTTTTGCATGCATTTTCTTGTGCTCTCAGGGCCACCGTAGTTCTGTGATAGTATGAGCAGCCTGAGGGGGTAGACTCTCTCTTGTCTGCAGCACCATGCCCAAGCCCCCCCACACCCACACACACACCACATGTAGCGGTCCAGGGGGTGGGATGGGGACTAGAGCGAGCTTGGCAGTAAACTCCTTCACCCTCTCCTCCATATCTGACAAACGACTAGTCTTAAGCTGGACTAGGAGACTGGAGAAGCAAACAGAGAGAGAGAGAGAAGAATTAACTTAGGACACAACCAGATGAATTGCAAGTTACCAAAGGTTACCCATGCACATGGTTTTGTGTACTGGTGGCAAGACACTCACTACCGTGTTCTCACTGTTCTCTGGACTAGCATGAGGAACCCTTGTAGATGTAGTGCATAGGGCTCCTACCATGACATACAGTCCTTCAGCGCCGTGTAGTAAGGGTACTTGGATATCAGACAGAAACCATAGGCAGAGTAAAGTCTATTGGAGTTAAAGGAGCCATGACCATTCTGGAAGAGAGGAGTCCCTTCCTGTCGAAAACAAAAAACACAACAAAACTGCAGAAATTGTGATACTTTATTTCTAACCAAGGGTTTTGTGGAGAAGTGAGTGTTCTTACATACCATTATAAGTCTATAATGTTGCATCACCACTCCATGGGTCTGGTTGCCAAACACATCAGTGAACACCAGGAAGTGGAATCGCTCTTCTTTTAGCTCACTGGTTATTTGAAGCCCACCTAAATCAATGAATAAATGAATACATGATAAGCACATTCAAATGATATCTGTATATCAATGCATATACACTGTGTGTGTGTGTGTGTGTGTGTGTGTGTGTGTGTGTGTGTGTGTGTGTACACACCAGGAAAACAGAGCTGAGGCAGAGCCTTCAGGTCAATATATTTAGGAACGCTGATGTCGTCATTTGTGTGTTCACTTCTCTCACCAGGAACACTCTGGACTAAAACACATACAGTACATAGAAAGCAACACCAGTCATTAATGATACATCAAGAGGATTTAGGTCCAATAAGCATCCTCAGCCAGGATTAACAAACTAGATTGTTCTCCAATTGGAGTGGTGCAAGCCAAAGTGAGGCTCTTCAGATGATGTGATTATGAAATCATGTTGTTGAGCATCATACACCAATTCATACCATTACCGTAACAAGAGCAAACACAGCTTATAGGAAAAAAGCTGTTGTTTAGATATTTGGAAATGTTTCAGTAACAGGACCAAAGCAACAACAAACTAGTTTGGTTATTAGCAAACATCAGGCCAGCTCTACAGATGTCAGAATGATATAAAGATCATGCAAGGAGATGCCAGACCTGAGCTAGGAGATGCCACTGCTGCTGATGGTGGTGGTGGATGTTCTTTCTTCTTCCTGATGAATGCTCGTCTGCGTCGCCCTAGCGACCTCACCGCCTCACACTGAGCAGGGCCTCTGTTGAAGAACGGAGGCGCCAGAATGTGCAGTACCTCCGGCTCCAGCAGGGGGAGGGCTGCAGTCCCATTGCCATCCCTGCCCTGTTGTCTTGACTAAAGAGTGGAGATAGATGGAAATGAATTACATCCAAGTCCTTTCAGAATAATTTTAATGTATAACAGCTTATTTGAACCTGTAATGTTGTCTTCAATTTATTTTCTTCATGGAGGGGATTTCCAGGATATGACATAGCTCAGTGTGTAATCTAACCATCTCCTCTGAATAGGATATGTAGGACAGTAGGGACACTTAATGCACATGTATGTCACACAAACACTGTAATTGAATAAAAGAGTCTGCCAAATGACTTAATAGGACAGAGGATGGCGTGTGTCTACTGCATAGGTACCTGGTAGAGCTCCTTCAGCTTATCATATGAGGCTCCTAGGACCACACAGGCTTCCAACAGGGCTGGAGGCATGTGGTCCATCATTGGTGGCAACGCCATCGTGTCGGACCAGAAATTCCTCTCTGAGCCGCCAGACCAGGAGAACCAAGAGTGAATAATACTTCCAGAAAGACTGTCTTCCAACCCCAAACCTGGAATGAGAGATGAGGACAATAATGTGCATACAAGGTGAATGGTATAGAACAGTAAATGGACAAAATGGGTTGAAAGTAATTTAAAGTACACAGAAAGGGGAAACACAGGGACACACGACAACAATCAAGTTTATTCTTGAACCACAGAGTCCAACCACATGACCAGCCCATGCTTCCACATCATTATTGCCCCACTGCTGCCGATGATAAACACATGCTGGAAAGCTGGGACCGTCCACAAATATGTATAGATGCAAACCAAAAAAGTCCTTTTGGGACAAATAAAAAAGGGCTATAGTGGCCTAGCTGTTTGTCATATTGTTAATTGGCAGATGTCAGAATGAAACACCAATAACTACTGTTAGCAACAGTTGGATTTCCATTGAACACTAACCATTGAAGTATTAAGAACAATATGCACTTATGTTCCATACTGCTACATCGTGTGAGGATATAACCCAATTAACTGAGGACATTTAACTACCGAGTCTGCCGACAGCACATGCTCCCACTGAACCAAAGGAAAGCAAAGGACACACTGACTAAAGGACTGTGTGTCCTCCGTTGGTCATGTGAACCTAATGTTCACTTTCCCACAACACCAGAAGAGGTATAGCTGGCATACATGCTCCTTTTGTTTAGTAAGGTCGCATATGGGCTTGCAATATCCATACACACTCCCAGCAGCAAGATACAAAGGCTTAAGTAGTTAATTTCATTGCCCTCCAGTTTTCCTCTTCAAGGTAAATTAAACTCATGTGTGCA
This sequence comes from Melanonus zugmayeri, assembly GCA_900302345.1. NCBI lineage: Eukaryota > Metazoa > Chordata > Actinopteri > Gadiformes > Melanonidae > Melanonus > Melanonus zugmayeri. The sequence goes on along the minus strand of OMKN01009605.1, from coordinate 9,644 downwards.
GACTGCAGAGCACACAGACCAACATCTACTCATGCATTCTCAATATCCATCATCCATGGCAAAACCCCTATACATCATTACAGAAATCATCCTGCATGTCAAATAACAAACCATGGAACAGCGGTTTACAAGCAAAGTCACATTGTCTATCATCTTGTACAATATTTGTATGACCATATCGTATGCCCCCGGGCTGTATGACGACTATCATGCAGTCATGCTTGGACTTTGTAGGTAGTGTCAAACATTTGAAACATTGATGGTATATGTTGTTGCAAAGTCTAGGCTAGTTCTAGTAAGTCAGTCACAAACTCATCCATGATTACGCAATATTAATATTGTTAATATCCCTAGCTGTCCTCTCTTGGTCGGGCTGCTATGAAGACTGAATGTATGCATGTTGAGGAGGTAAACATTACATTTGATGTTGTTATTCTTGGGCTCAATGTGTCCATTTTGAGGTTCTGAAAGAAGTGGCAGTAATGACTATATCGCCACATTTGAACCTCATGCCCTTACTGCGTCCAACAAATGATGACATGCATGATGTTTGACCCCTGATGACCCCTAACATACAGTGTCTTTATGATCATATATGAAGCCAAACAATTGTTAATGCCTAGGACAAGCAAAGTGAAAACCAATTAACCCTTTTACTTATCCAAGTGAACCTTAGTAATGCAAACGGTTTGCAGAATAACTTAAAGGTTTACAGCACCACTGTAAAAGCTGCCCCTGGAAAATTCACCAGTTGAATAAAACTAGTAATGAACACAGATAGCTGTTGACCTTACTGACCTCTCGTATGATTAATAGTTGGCACATCCAGTCAGGGTCACATTAATGCCATGTGCAGCCCGCAGTTGTAAACTATACGGCAACAACAAACGCATGGCTTGAAGTTGATCCGAGTAGCGATGAAAGCAGTACGCAGTGGTTCTTCTTCCTTATGATTCTTCTAAGTGGAGACACAAACACGCGCTCTGATTGGTTGGGCGCTCTCTGGTGTCGAGTTGTTCTGGAGTTCTGCACGTGAACCACGCCGCCTCCCCGCTCAGTCACGCCCCCCACGTGGACACCTGACGCATTACATGTTTTATGGTGACGATGGTTTATACGACATCATAATGTCGTGTTAATGTTAATATTACAAATCATGATTGATTACATAAGTATTTAAATGATTTAAACTTAAGACACGTTGGGGCTGACTATATCTGTTTATTGCAAAGAAGTTGCCATTCGAGGATAAATAATTTGATTGTACAAAATAACCTGCATCAATGTTTGTATCTAATGATATTGGTAAAAAAACAACAACTTTGGATCGTACAAAAGTCTCGGTAGCTGGTAAGGCAAGTGTCCATTCACTTCATCGGAATCTGTAATAGGCCTACTTGATGTGGATTATTTAGAAAATGATTATAACTGGGAAAAAGATCAAAACACTTTCAAATAGCAAACACTTGTCACGTCTATCAAGGGATTCTGTCCTTCTTATGTCTCAATAAAGGTTCATCCTGATTCAGTGGTTCTGGCACAAAAGCTGGATCAAATGTTTCTCCCTTTCCATGCATTTCTTGATTAATAAGAAATACCTCTAAAATTACACATTTTAGAGCTAATTATAAATATTAAACTGAAAAAATATTTATATTCCTGAGACAATAAAAAAATACTAAATAAAACTAATAACCACTAAATTACCAAAGGCATTTATTAAAGACAGTGTTTCTCGTGTCCCATTTCCATGCCGTCCTCTGATGAACACTATATGAACACCATTTTCTTTTGTATTTACCATCCTTTACATTTGATCACTTCGAAAAGCCAATGGCAATAAACATATCACTGGGCTGTATCCATTTGACTTTCATTAGAATTCAAAGAAACCATAACCCACAATTGCCTGAAACACTTATTCAAAATTAATGATTGTGTAGAAAAGCTACATTACGAATTCAACATCCATGTCTTGAATCAAACTGAAAAAGCAAGAATCACATACCATCTCATCATACACAAATGACAGAGGCCCTAAAATAAGTTCCAAATTAATAACTGATGAGAATCACAGTATTTCTTGGTCATGTGGCTTCCTAAAATGTATGATACTTGCTGGAGAAAAGCAATGGTGACATCCTTTAGAAAAAGACGACATTTAAAAATGTAGACTTCAAGATTTCAGAGAAAAACAGAAAAGTCTGTTTTGACAGCAAGCTTAAAGTCCCTTTTCTCAAATAAACATCCTTATGCTTGCAGCAGGTTTGAATAAAAACAAAAATGAGTACAATACAACATTTTGTAACTAAGTCAGCAGTCATTCACATAATACATTCACTTGTCTTTACAACAGTTGCTGGTGTATCAGGTATACCAATTAGCTATGCTCTTTTTGACAATTGTGCACTGAAATTTCTGTCAAAAATAATGCTCAACTATTGTTAACTATTGCTAAAAGTGCCTCACATGCTTCCCATCCAAATATACATAAATTGGTAAAATAATACATATTTTATCTGACCTAATATTTCTTATTGTGAAATATTGTATGTTTTAACTAATTACAGTAGCCTAGCACAAAAACATTAATTTATAATACAAACACCATCCCTGAGGTTGCCATTTCACACTTTCTCTGAACTCCTGAATAAACTGGGAGGGTATCAAAGTCACACCCTTGGAACAGATTTCTTCTGTATCCTGTTCTTTAAGAAAGATGCCAATAGTTATTAACACTTCATTAAAGCGGTGTGGGGACAGTTTCAATGAACCTGAACCAGTTGCATTGTGTCCCCACTCAGACAGCAGAGTGGTACTCCACAGCAGTAACACTTGGTTCCTCAGAATCCATCAATTTCAGCTTAGCTGCCTCCTGATTGGTCCTTTCTGCATCGGGGTCTGTTTCCTTCGGCAGAGCCACCAAGCTCTGCTCCTGCTCTGAGCTGCTAACCCCTCCCTCGGGGTATATGACTAGGAAACAGGCAGCGAGGAAGCCTAGGAAGGAGCCCCCGGAGGCCACCATGGGAATGACACGCACGCTACCCACCGCTTCCACCACCGCTCCCAGAGCCGAGGCCGCCAGGATCTGACTGATATACACCTGGGATCACACAGAAAACAACATCTACCATTTCCACAAAACAATATATAATAGCACTGCCGCTTCCACCACCCAACCCCCAAGACTCTTCAATACAAACCTGGAATATATATACTATTAAATTATGAAGGAATACGACAAAATAATAAAATGCCTATTAAATTAATTGTGCGCATCCAGCTGGAACACTACGACACCATTTTATTAGTCCAATCATACAACTGATATGGTAACTGGTATGATGGATGGCTCTTGGTTTGTGAAAATTGACTTATGAGCAGATTTACCTAAGAATAAATAATAAATATAAAAATTAAATAAACACTCACCTGGCAAGATAAGATTGCACAATCAATACCAAAACCTCTTCTGGAGTTCTCAGGGCTGTGATGAATATACTGAGCAATAGGAAGGAAGAGCAAAGAGGAACAAAATGACCAATCAGTTAAAGGAGTAACAGTCTTTAAACAAACAAATCATTGCTTAAACTTGGTAGTGTGTGTGTGTGTGTGTGTCATTACCTCTTTGATTTCATGATACTGTCCTAGTAAAGCATATGGACAGTAGGAGATACTCATAGAGATGATGCCCATGGTACTGATCATCACCATGGAAACATACACATTAGGGAAGATTGCCATGACAGCAGTTCCTAAATTGAGAGGGGAACGTGTTTTATTAGATACCTTAACAACACAAAACATTGAAGTGCTGTAGAAGTGCTGTAGAGACTCACCAAGTGAAAACGCTAAAGTTCCAACCACATAGATGATCTTGATGCTGAGATCAAAATTATCAAGATACTTCTGAAGGATGGCTGGAGAGAGGGGAGAGAGAGAGATGATGGTTTCCTATAAAGTGTTGATAGGAAAGGAGAACAGATATCAGTGTGTTTGTACATGGCCTGATGCTCACCAGAGCACACAGCAGCGGTAGCAGCATACACCACCAGGCCCCAGCAGCCCATCTGGACGCCTCTGCTATAGTTGTACAGCTCTGTAGAATTAGCTGGCGCCTGTCCAGGAACAAACACATCAAACACCCACATGACGTCTTCTAACCCCAGAGAAGGTGCTTACTCCACCAATGATCATTTATATACGTGTGTGTGTGTCTTACCGTCGGGTCTCCCTGGAAGATGACCTGTCCCATGAAGTCGGTGTAAAACACAACCATGGCCAAATAGGAGAACCATGCGAGGAGGTGGCACACACACAGTCTCCACAGCTGCCTCGGCATCTATTGAGGATACGCAGACACAAGGGCTCAATGCTAATGATCAATGCTAATGCTAAGGGTCAATGCTAATGGTTGATCATGGGGAAGAGGAGGAATTCGGTTGGATTTTAGGACACTTAAGAGCCACACTAAATAGATGCCACACTAAATAGATGCCACTTGGCCACTAGATAGAACAGTGGTTGTGCAGACTGAAACAGAAAGCATCATGTTCCCCCGTATTTCACCTTGAGCATGGACAGCCATAGGAGTCGGACGGTAGTGCCCCCTTCGGCCACGGCCTCCCCCTCGCTGGCCGAAGTGTCGGATGAGAGGCTGCTGGCCGAGCGCTGCAGCTCCCGCCTCTGGGCGTGCGGTTGGAGCGTGGAGAGGTCATTCAGACTGCGGGACAGCGTGACTGGCCGGTGGAGCCCTAGGTTGAGCCGTCTGTTGCGGAGCGGCTGCGTTCCCACCCGTCCGTAGTATGAGAAGGTGAAGGAGGGCTGCAGGGAGGGAGGGAGATTCACAAGGTCAATATCTTCTTTGATTCTAATTAGTAATATACGTTGAGTAACAACACACTCATCATGAATATAAAAACTTTGTGTTCAACCTCATATATGTTTTCATTTCAAATGATGAAACCGTACTTGTCTGTAGAAGGTAGGCAGCTGGGGTCGAGGGGGGTTTGACGTATTTGAAAGTCGAGTCCGCAACTTGGGTGCCAGGCGATTGGCTGGGTGGGAGTGAGCAGAAGAAGACACGCCCTGTTTGACTCCATTTACCGTTTTGTGCTGACCCTGAAATAAATAAGAAGATAACTTACTGTAAGTGATTTTAGAAGACAGAGCTGAATATTTCTGAGGACCAGAGTTGGAAAAAGATGTAAAGGTTGTGCTGAACAGTTAATGAATGGTATAGTATAGAATGTCCTAGAATCCCATTTATAGTTAGTTTACATTTGCACTCCAAACACAAGATTCAGGATCATTGTGGTCAAAACATTTCTTACCAACATTGTGAAATGCTTCATGACAATAATAAATGTGTTTTGTACCTTTTTGTTCAGGTTGTCAGGGTGACTGTCTGATGGTCGGGTCCCAGAATGGCTAACTAGCTGTAACTCCAGCATCTCGCCAGTAGGGGGGGGAGTACTACAAGAAAGAAGAGGTGAACAGACAGCAGGAGCGGTAGTGGCAGAACCACCATCAACATCAGATGGTAGGAAGGCACCATCCAACTCTCCCTCTGTCTCTGACAGGAAGTGATTTGCCTCAGGCAGGAAATGATGAGAGTCCGGGTGAAGGTCAGGATCCAATTTGATCGTGGCCTCCGGCATGGCCAGGACCGAATCGCTTTTACTCCGCACACGCTCCACGCTGAAGAAGTCCAGGTTGTTGTCCTCCTCCGCGTCGGCTTTGTCGTGGGCGGAGTCCTCCTCCTCCACGATGATGTCAATGTGTGGCAGAGCGTGGCCGTTGGGCCTGAGAGACAGCTGGCTGGCCGAGTCCTCGTCTCCCGCGCCGTCGACCTTGTTGCCGGGGTCGTGCGGCTGCTCAGGGATACTGAACAGGTGAAGCACGACGGAGACACTGAAGATCACGGCCGCAAAGACGAAAAGTACCTGTTCCTGGGACTTGAACATGCGGCCCAAGAACGTGCCGGTCCAGTCGAGACCACCCAGCATGTAGCCCACCGCTCCGCCTAGGCCTAAGAGGAAGAGGAAGAAGAAGGAAAAAAAGAAGGGAGACATACACATCATGCAGCAAAACTCGTAAAGATGCTAAGAAGGCAAAATAAAGTAAGTGGGTTTGTTCCATGAGCAAAAGGAAGGTGGAGGTAGTGTGTTGTACTACTATGGCATCTTTTTTAATGAGATGTTAGTGTTTATGCAAGTCTGATGGGACACGTTGTGATTGTTACCAGCAGAGAATGCATGGATGGTCAGGGCCAAATCTTGCTCCTCTGTGTCAGCAACATCTAAAAGATACGCTCTGATTGGTCCCTCGGATGCATCAGCACAAAAGTCCAGCACCACGACACCCACCACCGTAAACACAATGCCTATTGGTTGGCTACCTGGGGTGTCGCCTATGGCAAGGCCTGGGAATGCACAGTAAAACAATTAAACACACACACACAACATTTACACTTTGCAGGTGTGAACCATGTCAGCAGACCACGTATGTTCTCACCTATTAAAGAGCCATTTAAAAACATGGCCACTCCCAGCAGTGTGCCCACGCAGAGGGCCAGAACGAAGGGTCTTCTCCTGCCCCAACGGAGAGTGCAGCGGTCGCTGGCCGAGCCAATCACAGGTGTGAAGATCAGACCCAGGACGGGACTGAGGAACCAGGTCAAACTGTAGTACTGCTCTGGCAGGCCTGGACACATGGAAATACATGGATGGATAGAGAGAAACAGAGAGAATACAGTCAGATTCTTGAGCAATATCCAGATTTGTTTTTTTAAGATGAATGAAAAATATTGAGTAAATAAAGAATGGAAAAATAGTCTTCTTTCTTCTGGCTCTCCAAATATCTCTGTTTAAAGCCAGATTGTGCTTGCTGAGCCAGGATTGTGCGGTTTTATGAGTCTAGGACAGAAAGACAGTTTTGATTAAATAGTTAAATAAAACCACAGTTATGGAAGAACTTTCTAGCAGACATAAATAAATATGTGCTTAAAATGTACCTAAAATTAACTAAGTATGAAATAAAAAGCATTTTGGATTGGACAGCACTATTTTGGCATACAATGAGACAGAACTCAACAATATTATTTGGCTTGGTTAGTTTGTAGATGAAAGGCACAGTACCGAAGAATCTTTACAGTTAATTGTTGAGCCAAGATGTTTAAAGATAAGAGACTAGGAGAGGTTAGTGTTGAAAATCCTTTCAGTAAATAACCCGCCCATACACCCTGCTGTGACCACAGTTACAGGAAATTACATTTTACGTGGCAGGAATTCCGAGGCCCGTTCCCACATGTCAAAAAGAGTTTTGTGCAATTATTTACAATCTCTTACACAATCACCCCTGCCTTGGTTGTGAATAGACCTACCTGTTTTTGGAGACTCAAACCAAGACAGTCAGCTGTAGGCTGTTTTGGCTAAATTGGACTTTGGTCCTTATTTTATGAGCCATTTTAATGACGTGTTTTTTTTTATATATATGCCTAAACTGAGTCGATAAGTGATAAGGATATTACTTAAACACAAGTATTTTCAAAAAGATTCTGCTGATCATTTAGATAAAAAAGGCAAGCACAATCTCCAAACCGAGAGATAGTTTGAGCATGTTGCTCTTGAAGACATGTTATGACTCTGTGTAATAAAAGGTCAAACATAATACAAATAGATACATAAAAACAGCTTGATTTAACTATATTTTTCCAGAGATTTTCCACATAAATCCAGAAGTATTAACGTGCAGTATTAACTTGGAGACCTCAAGATAACAAACTGCTATTCTTGTCATGTGGGAACTAAGTTTTACTCAACGGGGAGAGGGGTGGGAGAAAGTTGTTGTCTTTTTACCCACACAGAAATGTGAGAGTATCGCAACAGCATAGATGGGGAGGGCAACACTCAGCATACCACATCCCACCCGCTGCATAGTGCATACCAGCTCTTGACTGTTTGTATAACAGAAAAAACAAATGACAGTAAATCACTTTGTCCCATAGGAGTCATTTCTATATCGATTGGAGTCAAAGCCACCGGGCAATATTAATACAGGATATGATAATGAAATGGAACAAAACATATCTGTAGTATAGGAGGCCCATTCTGGTTGGACGAATTGGCCTGCAGGTTCCCATGGAAACGTGTACCCATTCTGGCTTGTTCTGCTCCAGCATTTTCTCACACATAAATAATAAAGACACACGGAGGAGTCTGTGGCATAAATATCACTGTCAGACTTTCCATCACTCCCCATTATACTCAACATTTCTCTCTTGTTGTTAATAAGCAATCTAGTATGTGATGTGCAAACTGCCACATGTAATCTACAGTATGTTGAATGTATGTATGAGTGTTCACACTATAATAGGAATTTGATAAAATACTTCTTTATATGTAGATATATCAATTTGCTTAAAGAGACCTCTCCATCAGAAGCATGTGGGAGATTCTTGACTAAAGAAAACTA
>OMKN01009557.1:1687-12456 GCA_900302345.1 Melanonus zugmayeri | reverse complement strand
CGGACGCCCTCCGGATTGGACAGGTACAGATTCTGTATGGAGAATGACAGGGAAGAGGGAAAACACAGAAGGAAACACAAAACAACGTTATCGTTTGAGGTATGATGATGAAAATGAAAGCAGAGAACGAGTTCGCTTTGTAGGTAAGATTTAATCCTGAGTTTTGCGATATAAACAAAAGCAGGCACAAGAACGGGTAGGCTACATTTATATAAAGCATGTTTATGTTTGTATCTAAATTAAAACATGTTTTCGCTGGGCAGTAGGCTAAATGAATATGAATACAATATGATTTTCATTTACTAAATCAGGAAAAACGGACTAGGCTATTATAATCATTAGAATAAATGCATCATTATTTTTTGCGCCCTCTGGCTGACAATCCTTAAAATGTAGCATGTTCTCGTGTTCCTCTGGTTTCACCCTTTTGCCATTAGGTTCGCTGTTCCTCATTTCGCCAGAATTGGCGTACGCATGGGTGAGAGGTACCGTAGAGATAGTGACTTTGTACGCAATTCTCCCGCCAAGTGTCTTTTTTATGAATCCGAACATTTGCGTATAAGTGGCGTACGCATTCTTTTTGGCGTACGTGAGCTTTATAAATGAGGCCCCAGGTCCGCAGCTGAACGTGTTCACCACTTTCCTCCTAGGCCAAACTACATTTCCCGTGGTTCATAGCGGGTCCTGAGGAAAGATGGCGGCTTGTAGTTCTCAGTCAGAGAGGGAAAACATCCCAGATTACGAATACATCGATGTTAACACAAAGCCTTTTAATATAGGCGCGTTTAAAGACTTATGGTTAGAAAGACTTAAACCATCGTATTACTCGTATAAAGAAGAGACAGACGATGAATTTGAAACAGAATTCACAAAAGAATTGGGGATCAACGCTGAAACCTTCAATGATCTGAAATCGATTTGCAGGTAATAAAGTCAATGGTTGTGTGTGCGAACTAAAACCTCCACACTTCAACTATAAATGTCTTTTTTGTGTTGCTTGCTACACGTTGTCATGGTTTTCCGTGTGTTATTGTATTGCTTTAAGCCTCGATTCACTTCGCTGCCATCCTGTGGATCAGCCCCTAGATACAAGCGTGGTGCCGCCCGACGCCTCTCTCAGAACACTCGTGTAGGTTACACCTGGTACTCACTCTCAAGTCATTACTCTTACATAAGACATCATGCATAATACAATGTCCTTATTTTCAACAGACAAAGGAAGAGGAGACAAGATTACAAAGCAAATCTGCAAGTCAATAAAATTGGTAGACATGACCTTTATGCGGATGAACTGGTGGGTATTAAACACAATGTCATAATACAAAATGACTATCTCTATGGCAGGCCTATAGTTAATCAGTCATATAATTGTAATGTGTATGTTATATTATGAATTGTATGCCTATTCAAAATGTAGTGGGTCAGTCGAGCTTTGGCTTATGGATTGGATTTTAGGAGAGACTGACAGTTGGAAGGAAGCCAGAAGGTGTAGACACCATGATTCCTGAAGGAGAAGTCATTATCAGCGTCAACATCTACTACCCCACCATCTTCGAGAGAGTGAGTATGGATTTGGTCGAACCCCCGAGACACATGCATACATGCATAGCTGTGATCTGACATGTAAAATGTAGAATCAAGCGTTGACTGCAAATGGAAGCTCTCACTTTATTCAGCTGTCAATATTCATGTTATAGGTAGACTGATCTTTTTTCATTCTTTCTTTCGTTAGTTTAAGCATGTTCGACCCCACATGACTTTGTTGATGACCGGGTCCCATACATTGGCAAACTTGAAGGACGCCATTTGCTGTGTCAGTGACCTGCAAGTGTGTGGAGAGTTCAGCAACACGCCAGACGTCGCTCCTGACTTCATGAGCAAGGTAAGAAGCACAGAGAGGCCATGTACTGCTTCCTGGCTGCAGGTTCTTCTGACCATCAAGTGCCACCAGAGTCGGAAATACACGAGGGCAAAGTCGAGCTTTTGTCCTATTATCCATCTGAAATTCACCTGATGATTGAAGTCAGGCTATGTTGGTTCCTCAAAGGCTAATTTGCGCTAAACAGTCTCGCTAACTCGAACCAGACTTGAGTCATCAGGATAAGTGTGCATGTTCTACGTGAAAACAACGTGAAATGGCATCGCTACTTAAAGAAAGAGTGGCTTTTTCACGGTGGAGGAACATTCTCCGGCCATCAAGAGAACATACGAGGTATGCGGGCATAACCCCTGTCTCCAATTAGTAGTCCATCGTAATGGCATATATATATATATACACACAATGTTAGATCACGTCTACATAGAATAAGCAATTATTTAAATGACATGAGATTTGCTATATCTTGCTCAAAGCTGTGGCACAGTATAGAGATGGAGATGGAAATTGGATAATGGGAACTATATTTAATTAATATTATACCAATCCTATGCCATGAAAAAGTTAATTTTGAGCGCATCCAATTAGCTATATCTCTCACAGACCAAATAATTTTTCTACAAAATAATGCTTCAGGGAAGCTTATCTTATCCCTTTCTTACTACAAAAGCAGTTTCAGAACCATCTGAGATGGTGGGTGTCATGCTTTGACCATTTCATATGGGCTTACCCTAAAGACAGGCAGATAAAAATAATTATTTGTTCTAGAACAATGACATTTTCCAAGAAAATGATGTCATGGGTACCTGCACATTAATGCTGTGAAAGCCTTTTCGATTGACAAAATCTGCTTAATTTGGGCCAGAGGGCGATTTGATGCAGATCTTGATGCAGTCCACTGCACCAATGATGTTTGGAAACTAATAATGTGGTAGGGTCCATAATAAAAGATAGTGATGGGAATACATTTGTATAAAATTGTCAAATATTGAATACAATTACTCAATTACCTGCAATTCCATAAAAGCCCTCTTTGATTGCATTTACTCTGAGATCGATATATATATATATATATATATTAAATAATAGGCTGCGACCGTACATGCACGGCTGCGGGGGGGTTGTCGGTAGCGCTCATAGGAATTCATCAGAATATAATAAAGGATCTTGGCGATCTCGAAGAACTCTATCCCTGTGAAACACTAATCTGATTAATATCGCTCCTGTGTTGCTATGGTGATTTAGCCCAACTTGCTTCGTGGAACCGGAAAAGCTTGATTTATGTCAAGTTATCCTGAAAGAAACTCAGTTAGCCACGTACGGGGAACGGGGCCCAGATTGTTGAGTGTTTGACAACATTATGGAAAGGATCCCTATAGATAAATACAACTTTTTTTCCTTTACCTTTCGCTTGATCCCGGGTCTGTTTGTTGTGTCTAATCGTGTAAAAGTGTCGCTCTGAAATACAGCAAAATCTCACATTGTCGAAATCAGGCAGTGCTACCGTGTATATCCCCGCTCGCGATTGTTGACGGGTGGTGCTGGCGCGTATATCCCTACTCGTGGTTGTTGACGGGTGGTGCTGGCGCGTATATCCCTACTCGCGGTTGTTGACATGTGACATATGAACGTAAGAGCCGTATGATAGCAGGCAAAGAGCCGCATGCGGCTCGAGAGCCGCGGGTTGAGTACCGCTGATGTATAGTATTTTGAACAAAGGTTGAAAGGAAATCCCCTGGATTTCAGTCAGTGGGCGCAAGCATTGCCCCTTAAACATGTACATTTCCTACCCTGAGTGCCACTACGACTCATTAATTCAATTCCACCCATTTTGGGAAATCATTTTTCAGTTTTTATGACTCATTTTCAGAGTGATTCTATATTAATTGCCATTAATGAGTACTCTCGAACTAGTTCATGGAATAACCCTGTTTGTTGTATAATTTGTCAGATGATTATTATGATGTTATGCCTGTCATTTAATTAAGTGCCTTTTAAAAAAAATGCTTTAATTCAATGTATTGTTTATATATTTTAGGATCATTACAAGTCATCCTTCTTCTTCCTGGAAGGAGTTTTCTACAATGACATGAGATTCCCTGAGTGTCAGGACATCAGTAGGTTAGCTGATCTACTTACCATCAATTCATTATCAATGTATTGGATACTAATATTGTACTGATTCAGAATACACAATCCTTTTTTTCATAAACATACATCTGATTTGAAATTCCAGGTCACTGCTATAATGGTTGCCTCAGATGATCAAATATTCAGTTAAAATCAGTACTAAATGTATGTATTCCACATAAGTCACTGAGTTCTGCCACTTGCTGCAGTGCTGATGTGTTGTATGGTGCAAGTATGATGCATTCATTCACTTTATTACAAAATGTTTGAATGTCAAACCAAAACAATAGTCCCAACTGTCGGATCACAAGGAAGATCTAATATTATTAATTAAGTTTGCGTGACAGACCTATGTATTCTCCTGATTCATTTAATTAGAATTTTAAATACAAAAGAAAAAAGTACAATAGAAATACGCTACAATAACAATATATTCTCATGCTACAGTAAAGAAATACAAAAAAATAATTGTTGATTTTTGAAGTGTATGGTAATTATTGTCTAAGTGTATATAATATAATCATGAGTATAGCATTTTATTATGCATCGTAATGTATACCAATAATCGTAGCAATGATGCAAGATGTATCTGGTCATTTATATTAGATTTACATTTAGTAATTTGGCGCTTTTATCCAACGCAAATTACAAATGAGGCTGAGAATGAAAGTACACAATCTAAGTTGGACTAAAGTCAATTTCTATAAATCAATTTGTATTTTTTACGAAGCATGATTCAGTGTCAAAGTTTCGAAGTTTAAGAAAAGTTTGGAAAAGAGTTTATTTTAATCATCATGGTTGTTCCGCAGCGTCACGGTAGAATGGGCAAAGAGCCACAACTTCCCATCCTATCGGCAAGCCAAGATGGAGGACACCAAGTTTGTGGATCTGAAAATCAAAGTGGGCTTCCCCTACCTCTACTGTCACCAGGGAGACTGTGAGCACCTTGTCATCATCACAGATATAAGGCAAGTACTGTCAGTTCAAACGTATTAAGTCTAATTCCGACCACGTTTGCAAGTTATTTCTGACATGCTTGCTTTCTACATACAAGTTAAGTTGGTTTTAAATACTTGTTCGTAAATGTTTTTTTTATGTATACGCATCCTTTTTTTTTACTGTGCCTGAGTCAAATTTGTTGCATGTGTGGAGCATGGACAATGAAACTCATTCTGGATTTCAGTTCTCTTAAGGCATCCATTTTTAGTTCCTGGGAATATTTGGCTAAAGCATGATTCTTGCAGACTGTCCCATAAGAGTGACTGTCTGGACAAGAAACTCTACCCTCTCCTGACCCACAAGCACAGGGTGACCACGCGCAAATGTACTGCCTGCCACGTCTACATTGGCAGGCAAGTAAAAAAATCACACAATAAATGACCATGTTGCCCTTTGCCAGGCTTTTAAAAAAGACAATGGTAACGCAAATAAATAACTGCTTTTATTCCTATTGCCATTAGCATCCTTAAACATAAACGGCATTCTCGTTGTTGCACTCATTGCACTTAAGTTCGTAGCTGGTTTTAGTAGATCGTATTTTAATGTGAGCCCTGTCAAAGTTGATGGACAATACAGTTTTGTTATTGTAATATTCTAGATGGCTGACGACCAATGACCGGTTTGCTCCGTGTGACCCGTGCCTCTTCTGTGACAAATGTTTCCGGATGCTTCACTACGATGAGCACGGAAACAAGTTGGGGGACTTCCTAGCATACCCGTACGTCGACCCAGGTGCATTCAACTGAAGTCCAAGTTTGTTTTTATATTGTGTTCAAATGTTCGACTGTTTTATTTCCATTAAAGTTGTATGTACATTTATATGGGGAAAACAAATTTCCTCATATAATGAAGCACATGAAGTAAATGTTTTGCGACTGCAAGATGAACAGTGGTCTGATGAGCAAGAACCAGATCTTGTCTATAGTGTGAAAAGGTTGAATTGACCTTTTTGAAATGTATTTAGCAGGTTGAGGTTTTTCCACGTGTCCTTTAGTGATTACATATATGGAAGATTTAATGACATCTTTATTTCTGGTAGCCAAATGACATGAGGAATTTGAGATGATTAGAAAATATGTATTTCATTACTCCACTGTCCAAAACCAATGCGTGCTCAATGCTCAACTAATTTCTCTGAAAATCATCAGAACATTTAAAAAGGAAAACATTTTAGAAACTGATGCTTTATTAGTGGACGCTATGATAGACAGGAAAAATACTCTTATTTACATTTGTTAGAGAAACACTTAAAAATAAACATGGTTGAATTAAAGCACGTATTGGCAAAATACACTTTGGCCTCCATAATTTCCCTACTGTGCACTTGAAATACATCAACATCAAAATACAATAGTGAAAACTACTTCATCCAGAACTCTGCTTTTTATACAACGAACATCACTAACAGCTTCTTCTGAGTGCAGTTTAGTCTTGTTATGACTAAACTGCAACATGTATGCCTAACTCTTAAATGACAACATTCACATACACCCTACTGAACAGATCTAATAAACATGGTGTTTGGCAGCTTGAAATGTCTCGTATTCAAATGTGCGTTTGGTGAAAAATCAATTTTCTAAGCAAGCTATTACAATTATGAACAGCTGAACTAAAAGCATTGTTAAAAAAATTAAGGTCTTGACATTGTTACCTGTGAGCACAACAGATGCATTTGACAGGACTGTGAGGCACATCGATAGGCCACAGTATTGGATACTGATGCCAGTTTTGTAAATGTATGTTAAGACGTCATCTAAGCAAAATATGAGGGAAAAGTATAATTTCTCCAGAAATGTTTGTAGAGTCAAATGGAATCTTCCACGCTTTTTCCAGTACTGCAAAAAACACAAAACACTTCAATTACCGTATTGTGCCAAATATAAGACGACCCTGATTATAAGACGACCACTCTTTTTCAAAAAATACTTTTTGAAGACCAAATCTTGTTTTTAAAAAGAAAATCGTGTTTTAAAAAAAATGTAATTAACATGTTTGCAGAGCTGTCACATACATGTCCATCAAATCAAAGGCATGACAGCAGTGTAACGTTACCTAGATGTTGCAGACCGCTGGTTGGTGAATTGGCGAGCAGGGCTGCGTGCGCAACCTACCTAGAGCTAGCCTAACCTTGATTCTAATAAACATTGACATCTTGTAATTGCTCTACTTTTGAAACATTTGTTACACTCAATAGTACACAAAACATAGGTGTGTTCACCAGTTACTGTTTGAAAAAAAGGGAGTGATTTTGCATCTATTATCCACAGATGGTGAGTGCATTGGTTGTATAGTTGGTTGATCTCTCCCTCTAGTGGACATGTGGTGGAATGACGCGTTGACGCAAAAACTGTTCAATTGCGTCAATTGTTGCCTGGCGACTCAGACAAACCATGCAGAAGCATGTGAGGCCTTTACCTGCTGTAGGCTGCGTGTGTGTGAGAGGGAGATACAGAGAGAAAGACGGTGGCTCGCTTGGGGAACACTTGTTTTGTGCGATCTCTTGTTGTAAATGTATGACATTTAAAAGTCTAGACCCCGAATATAAGACGACACCCCTTTTTCGATTTTTTTTCTAGGAAAAAAACATTCGGCACAATACGGTAAGTTGTATCAACAGCAGGTTATCAATAAAATATTAAAGTATTTGGGTTGCTTTCATTTAATGCCTCCCCATCCCAGATGTTAGTTTTTCGATCTGATCACTTCCATATCCTAGAAAGCAGATAATTCTTGTCCGTTTGAGGTCTTAATTTAGGCAGTGATCTTAACTCTTTTTTTTGCGAGTATGTGAACTCTAGTAATTATCAAAGACTTAACACACTGGTTGGTTTTGAACATGCCCATGGAAAATCAGACCAGAACTTGTGATCACAACATAGGCCTCTAACACTACAGAACCCATCCATCAGTCGATGACATCACAAGCCCAGGGTTGTATGTACGTACGCCTTGGAGTACAACACCAGAATTAACTAAACCAGTTGTTCTTATGGCCCCCATGCCATTGGTATATGGACGATCTGAAGAGACACACACCCAGGGCTGTGTGGATGCCTGTTTGTCTTACCTATTATCTCCAAGTGTGGTCTCCTCGTCAACTTTCTCCTTCTCAATGTCCTTCTTGTCCAACGAGTTGAAATCGCCATTGGGGATCTTGTTATCTATTTTTTGTTGTCAGGAACACACACACACACACACACACGACAAGTCTATGAGGTGCTTGAAGAGTGACCATGAAGGATTTTCTTCCATTTTAGAATTTCATGTATGGAAGAAAATCTTTCATGGTCGCTGTCGTGGCAGAAGATTAATCCCAACAGTATTATCACAAATGATATTACCTTCTTTACTTCATTATTAGTTAATTTAACACTCGCCCTTTTTCGTTTTCCATTAGGTACCAGGTACTACTTTCTGGTGCCTGGTACTACTTTTTAGTACCTGCTGTCGAGGTTCCAAAAAAACTGGAGCGGGTACCAGAAACACTGCAGACCTCTGATTGGTCAGAAAAACTTGTCACTGTATCATCAATGCATGCATGGGATCACCACCCGAAACAGACAAACCCCCCATTTTTAAATACCAAAGTGGTCGGAGCGGTTGTAAAAAAATGTAGAATGTTTTCTTCTTTCTGTGGCCAATAGCCACATACTGAGGATCAAGTACAGTATTGCCCCGATGTCCGCCATTCTTTCTTTGTGCTTACAATGGTCGCGTTGAAGATGACGTCACAGCAGTTTAACCCGTATCCTTTGATGTTTGTGCCTACAAGATGACTATAAAAGTCATGAACATTCGTGGTCTAATTGAAGATGCTTGGTTAATGCTCCCAGTGTGTCTTCCCATGATCATGCTCCATTAAATCAAAGACTTTGCTGTCAAGAAGTGTCCAAAAATAACTTATTTTTTATTAGTCGCTCTTCAAGCACCTCAGACTTGTCATATGGCCTGTCCGATACTGCCATTTATGACGTGAAAGGTATACATGAAAGAATTTCATGTATGGCCGGATTGCCAAATTATTTTAGGAGGCTAGGTTAGTTACAAACAAAAAATGTCATTCGTTTTGCTTATCAATGGATTGCTTTCCACAAGTGGAACCAATCATTTTCAAGTTTTCCTGTTTGTTTATTTTTAATTTGTTAGTGCCAACAGTACATTTACAGTACATACCGTTACTGGCCTGGAATCATAAAATCACCAATACATGGCTTTTAATTTAAACTAATAACTGCAAAGCACCCATTGGCTCCATCACAGTAGGCTCACCTGCATTCTGTTCCCGGGCTTGCTCGGCTCTCTTCAGCGCTCCCTTCTTGGCCTCCTCAAACTGCCGTTGCTCAGCGATGGACTTGTTGAGCACCTGGCTGATCATGGAGTCCCCCTCCCCCACTAGGAACATGCTCTTGAACTTGTTGTACAGCATGCTGGCCTTGTCCATGATGTCCTGGCTGGCCTTGAACCTGCGGATCTTGGAGCAAGATCACAAACTCATAAGAAACCCACCAATAGGTAGTCATGAAAGCTTGCACTGAAGGGTGGTGGGTTGCATGGAAACACTTTGACAGATGCTATGGTACCGGGATAGTGAACTAGCTATGGTGTTGTGCGAATCCCAGAGATATTTTAATTAATCATCATTATCACTCACTATTATATCAACCAAGATATATTTTAAGATATTGCGGGGAAAAAAAGAATGAATCCACAGTTGAATGAGATGTGGTGACAGGAAATCCCAAGCACACAGGACATGACATCGGGTGATGATCAACAGATCCAACATCCATGGAGTTCATAGTCGACTTATCTCAAGATATTATGGCCCAAATTCAAAACGCAATATTCGCAAAGAATCCTGCTTATAATGCTGTGATATAACCACCAGGACAGTACAGGCATTTCAATAGATGTTTTCTATTCATATAATCTTGTGTTTATACCAGTAGTGACACTGTACATTTCATCAATACACAACATCAATACACAATCATTTCCTTCCAATCTGATTCCACTATGTCACTCACTCTGTAATAGAACTGTAATAGAACTTACATCAGTATATAGTCCATAAGTACTGTATACTACTACTAATGGTAGTCAACGTAAATACTGAGGTTAGGGTTAACCCCCCCTTCTCTCCACACTTCTCTCTACACTGCTGCATATTGTACCTTTAATATCTGTTTTTTTACTACAACCGCTTAATTCATTAATTTGCTTAGCGCTAGGGGCCGGAGGAGACACGGGGCAGGTTAGCTTGCTAGCTAGCCTAGCAGACAACACAGCAGAGCAGGTGGTTGGTTTTAGGCCATAAGGTGAACTAAGAAAACGTGGCTAGAAAGTGATTTTCGTTCCCACGTCTGGGCACTACTAGACAACACCCTTATGGACTTTGGGTTAAAAGTTCTCCAAAGAATATCCTGCAGTTTTTTGTCACAAGCCATAAATGTATATACATGTTAATGGCAAAAAACGAAAATCTTGTGCTGCTGGTTTTGCTTGTAAATGTATTGATAATCATTTTGGCAATGCAAAATGTCTTTCCGTTCTGTCTGAGTTATACATACATAAACACCTGAGACAAGTATTGGTGCATTAGTATACTCAAATGTGAGTTTGGACCATGAAATATAGCAAAAAAACACAGAAACCCAGCACAATTCAACATACACTAAACACTGATGTATTATACATAAACATTGTCAGTAGCTACTGTGCAATGAGAGGAACAAGAAAATAAAACACACTTCAGCCCAAAATG
>OMKN01009539.1:1256-12584 GCA_900302345.1 Melanonus zugmayeri | reverse complement strand
CCACACACACACACACACACACACACACACACACACACACACACACACACACACACACACACACACACACACACACACCTGCAGTTTTGGGTTTAAAGAAGGATGGAGAAATCACTCCTATTCCATCAGCTCCTACTTCCAGAGCGTGCTGAGCCTATGGAGAACATCATCATTAATATTCACCAACAAGATCATTAACATTATCTTGTCAACCTAGATTATAGGACAATATTTGAGATTGAAGGCATTACTGGCAGGTTACATGATAAATATACATTATAATGTTGGGAGATAATAATATAATATGGAGATTAGTCTATGACAGAAACAACATTTGCATTGATAATTGAACAATAATAGTGAGGGGATGATTTGTGAATAAATTTCAGTGAAAAAAATTATCTCACCAATTCCTTTGAATCTTTTAAACTCAAACAACCTACGTGCACAATCACGTTATCCATTCTGGGGAAACGCACGTGCACGTACACACACACACACACACACACACAAACAGATGCAGACGCACACAGACACAAGCAAACGCATGATATTGGCAAAGCAAAACATTTTCTGGATTGTTAATCATGGATATACGCATGCACACACATTCACAAACAAACTAGGGATGTAGTAGTCTAAAAAAGAAAAGAAAATGCCTAGAAATCTGTCACAATTGAGCACATTACAATCCAAGAGGCCAAACATGGTCGGAAAAATATATAGTGTATATTATAAGAGCCATTTGAAATGCATAACCTAATATTTTTATAACAAAATCCTATTTTCACATTGCACCGGTTGAACTGTTGTGAGGTGGGGGACAAAACTAGGGATGCACCGATAAGGTTTTTTTAGGCCGATACCAATCACCAATTTTTTTTCTGTTCACACAATTTTATGTGTGATCAGCCGTGCCGAAGCGATTTATTTATTTATTTTTTACAGTTTTTTCACTTAATTCCTTTACAATTGGGGCAGCCAGGTTTATAAACCCAGTGCTGCCGCACAGACCCTATGTAAAACCTATTACTTCATTATGGAGGATCATTTTATAATAATAAAGATTTTTTAATTATAATTTAGGCTAAGCTTTTCATATAATTTTCATTGGCATTCTAGGAACAAAAAGTTAAATAAATAGAACATTAAGAGATTTATTAACTGTTTAATTAACAAGCTTGATCTGGCAATGGACAAATTTGATGTGATGCCAAATATCTTTACTTTTGGCCTCCTGTGATGGTGGCTGCAGATCTCCGTTTTATTATTTTAGGTAAATCAAGTCGGCGATGGCCTATGGTGACATTTTTAACACCAGCCCAGTCAACGGTAGCATACACCGGTGCTTTTCATTCATTATTGATTGGGATTTATTTAAGGAGTTTTGCACACACGGAAACAAGTTGGAAACAAGTTGATGACTGCATCATTGGGATGAATAAATTGAGGCAAATGTCAAAATAAGGAGTATGCAAAGGAAGCGGTTCACATAGATTAATAAAGCCTGCCTATGCCAGAACTTTGAAATTAGAAAGGAGCTCTATGCACGCAACAAACTCTGTGAAATCTGAGCCCATGAAGGGAGCTCAGGCCGGGGGTCCAGCTACAGAGAACAATGCCGTCAAAGTGTAGGTTTCAAGAAAGTCTCGTTTTACTTCACATTGTAGAAACTATGTTGACATGCAAGTACTGTGGCTGCAATAGTTTGGCTACGCAATGGTTATGGTTAATGGTAATGGTTATGCCGTTTAGAGACATTCTTTTGGAAATCGCTTTTGATCATCTTCCATTAAAGCGCAGTAGTTTCACATAAATCAGAAGGAATTAGCAGGGAGCAGCCTTGTCCCATGAGGTTATAGATCCTTCATTAGTTTCAGCTAACATGGGGATGTGTGAATAATGACAAGTGTATGCCTACTATTTTTTGCGCAAACCTAAAAAAAAAAAGACAGCGTGAAGCCCATTCTCCAGTGAGATGCAGGCTGGTTATTGCATCCTATAACCAAGATCAACGAAACGGGCTACGTCTATGGTTAATTAATCGGTTCCACCGATTTTATATATTTTAATGGTCTCTAGTTGCCTAACAAAAGCCTACAAATTAAAAAACTGCTATTTTCATTCCCCGGCAAATGGCTTTTCCTGGGACCTCCGGGTATACAACAAGATTTGACAGTGGCTGCAAGCAATGAATACCAATCTACGGATTAAATGAGGACGATAACTTCAGCCAAGTCTTACTGAGTGGAAGCAATGACGGATATTTATTTGAGCCAAAATACACTGAAGAGGAAATCTTCATTCAAGTAATAAAGGATCTGCATGGACAAATAGTTTTACAGCTATGACACAAACCCGCCGGCTGTCAGACCATGGATCTATTATAATAATGCGATGCAAAACAGGAGTGAAGAAGGTCAGCAAATGCATTTTAAAGACTTTTTTAAAGCTTTATTATTGCAATGCAAATGCAAATACGGACATGCATATACTTTTATATCATATGTTGGGCTCCATTACAGCTAACCGCTGTTTTACAAAGCTCAATGGTTTGATGTGAAATGTGATGGCGGCCGCTTTAGCAACTCGATATCCTGCACAACCAAGCAGGAACAATGAGACGGCGTGATGTGATCCACGTGGTCCACAGGTCGACTAATACTAAATACGAAACTCTAACAAAAGTAGCCGAGCTTCTCTCCGCCTCCCGGTTCCCGCCACGTCCGACTCGACTCACGCAACGCACCAGACGTTGCACTAAACCGATCACGTGTTTAGGTCGTATATCGGCCGATAATGATCGGTGGCCGATCGATCGGTGCATCACTAGACAAACAGTTAGGAGTTAACTAGCTTTGGGACTTTAAATCTAAATAATCATCCAAAATAAATCTTCTGTCTGTCAAGATGTGATAACAACACGCGGTTCTTTAGATTTATTTTATTGATCCACTACTGGAGTGAGCCGCCATTCGCTCAAACTCAGTAAAGAAAGTTAAGCCATAAATAAATGTAATCAGGCAGGTCGTGGTTTCTTTACTGTGAAACGGACTGAAATGATTGACATGTCAACGACGCGCCTCCGGAGCAACTAGAACAAGACGAGCAGGGCGCCGCCGTGTTCCAACACCTCTGATTATTATTCTATATCTAATTAAAACAGGTATTCAAATTAAGTCACGAAAAGACCAACGGATCGAACGCCAGCGCATCTGACTGCGGTTACTGCCTGAGGTGAAGGGTGCTGTTGTGAATTATGAATCAGATTAAATGAAATAATTCAATGTTTTGTGAAACGACACATTATTTAATTATATTATTCAGTATTTCTATTAAATCACAAGCAACAGAGAAAACATGAATGAATTGTTTCTAATCACACACACACACACACACACACAATGACTCACTTGCCCTTGGCTCTCAGACACCACTCTGCCACCACACTCTTCCTCTCCTCCACACTGAGCGACATGCCCTCTCCAGTGGTGCCGTTCACTGGGGAAAGAAAACCAAGGACACATGTGGTCAGAGCTACAGACCAGAGCTACAGACCAGAGCTACAGACCAGCTACAGACCGAACATGTCCAGTGAACCTCTATCTGGATACATGTCATCATGTCATTAATGGGCGTCTTGCTCAAGGATGCCTCTACAGGGGATGGGGGAAAAACTAAAAATGATGCAGTATCACGATTCTAATACTTGTACTGTATTGTTAGGTTAAGCCAGAAAGTCCATTTAATCTGAGTGGAAACACATTAATAGTGTATTCTCCTATAGAGCGGTTAAGTCACGTCTGGACCCTTAGAAACGGATATAGTTTTATGGGAGTGGAGCTATATTTATAAAGTTTCAATCTCAATATGAATCTCCATGAAGTGTTCCTGGCAGGGTTTGTCTAATTTAAATTGAACTTTCCACAATAAACACTGTCATCAAAGTTGCTCCCTCTTTGAGCCATACTTTACGCCAGCTAACTAATGTTGACTGGCGTAACGCCACGATTGTAAATCGCAGATATCGCAATATTTACAGAATCGCAATATATATCGGCACTCAAAAATCTCATAATTTGCAAATAACCACACAATCAAATATGTATGAGATGCATGGCGTCAGATTTATGTCGTATGTCGTGAGCGCGGTAATCACGATACTCGCACGATACAAGTCCTCGAGCACAAATTAAATAACAGAGTAACAGGCAGCTGAAACAGAACACGGAGGCAGAGAATGACACGTGCGCGTGTTTAACTAAGCACAAAGCAGCCGCCAGCGCGTGAGAGTTTCTGCTCTGCCAGCGGCGTGCGCGCTCACAGGTGAGTTCTGCTCGCTCGACGTGATTTTTGACGATTTAGGGGCGGAGACCCAAGGGAGGCACCTGTGAGCGCATGTTGCCCGACAGCTACGGAGGGTTAAATGTGACAATATTAAATACATAAAATAATAAATACATTAAAATGGGAAATGTATGAATCATTCATTAATTACAATGGCAAATCTAATTAATTTAATTATTTCCACATTTAACGATTTATTTAATTATTTCCATTATTTGGAAATATTATTTATTCATTATTATTTATTTAATGATTTATTTATTTAATATTGTCACATTTAACCCTCCATCGCCAGCGCTCTCCAAGCAGAAACTCTGGATGAATTTGTGTGGGAGGACTTATATCGCGCGAGTAGCAGTTAATATCTGCGCGTCAGCATGTTTTATCGCGCTCGCGACATAAATCTGACGTCATAGAGATAACGCTACTACTACTTGAGCTTTGTTGCAATGCATCACAATATGCAACGTTTACATATCTCAATACATGAAGTATTAATTAATAATAAAGTAACAAATACCCATCGAGATGAATGACTACAAAGACGAACTTACCAAAAATGTTCCGCACACCTTGCTCCTTTATCAGGTAGTCTACGTAAGGTCCGATCACCGGGAGGTTTAGTTCACTGTTTGGAGTCAAAGCAAGACACAACAAGTCGGTCATTAAGCCACTGAGACACACTTAAGTTTTTATGATGCATGTCTACAGAGTAAGTCATTTTTATAGGGAAGGGACGCTCAAACGCATAAACACTTCTAACGTTTCGCAATGCAAACAGCAGTTTGCATTGCGAAACGTTAGTGTTTATGTTTAGCAGTCTATGGGTGCGACTAATGGTGTTCCAGGTAATAGTCAGACCCACAGGTGTTTCCAGGGAATATAAATCAACACCACTTGTTTTTTAAATCTTTGGTAAGTGACCATGGTATAAATAAGGGATAATGCCCCTCAAGGTGTCCCATTATCAGGTCAGGCATTGATCCCTGACCTGACCCGGGCCCCTGTACTCACCCTCCTGAGGTGAGAGGGGTGAACGTGGCTGCAACAAGTCCAGTTAGTTTCACAGTGAGTCCGGAGGCCATTTCTGTTGGAAAGACACACAACCTTAAATTATTACTAACTCTACTAATTATTTCATAGAAATGTGATTGAGTCTTGGTGTTGAGTTTACATTTGTAGTGATTTAAATTAATAAAATAAAAATACAACAAAAACAACAAAATGTCAAGATTATGAATTCTACTGGGAATTCAATATATTTGCATAAAAAAGAACAGATGTGTGCATCTTGCATGCAATTAACCATGGATTTAAGGCCAAAATTATCAATAAACAAACAAGAGAGTTATGAAAAGGTAAAACTAATGCTACTACAGCTCAAAGCCCTTACCTGGTCGCGTTGGGGACATCGCGGTCGTGTGTGTGAAGTTGGTACCTGTTTCATCCGGTATCTCTGGCTGGGGGAGGACTGTTGTGTTTTGTAAGACACGAGTCCCGTGCTCAAGTCACGTGCTCAAGTCACATGATTAAGTCACGTGATTCCAAACCAGCACAACAACATCGGAACAAAGGCTCATGGGACATGTAGTTTTTACTAGTTTATTATATTTTTTAAAAGAGAGACGATAACTAAGAAGGCTGCTTATTGTGTAAATGGTGCTGCCAACGGCTTTACGCAATGCATACGATTCATTACGCGCACAACGTCACGCAAGTCCATGATATATTCATAAATGTTGCAGGAAATGGCAAAAACAAACAAACTTAAAGGGACGTTGACCACACGGCTGTGGGCGGGGCCGTCGTCCCGGATGCGGAAGTTGCTGACGTATTCGTGACCGTCTGTACGCTAGCTTAGGCTAATTAGCATATTCGGGGGGGGTCTCCGTTCAAGCGGCGTAACGTTGTTAAAGTTGTCCCCTTGGGATTTTCGGAAGGACAATGACCTCGCAGGGACGTCTACTGTTCCCCGTGGACGACTTAAAAGTGCGTTTGGATGATCTAAGCCCACAGCGGGTCCAGCTGTTAGTTTGGGTCCAGGTGTTAGCTAACGGGGCTAACTAACGACACCTCACCCTAATCCCAGGCTGGAGGAGAAAACATCAATAAGGGAGAAGAAACGCGTTTAAAGTATGTTTTTCTATCGGGTGACAGAAAGGTCTGAGATGGCGACGAACGACGCCGAGCGTCGGTGAAATGGTTTCATTCATTGCGGGCGGATCAGGTGAAGTTAAAAGTATATTTCGTGCGGGGTGTGGATATAAACAGAGATGGGGAACAGCGCCGTGTCCGCGTTGATATCTCAAGGAAGGGATCTCAAGGGATGATGGCACCCGAGGAGTAGAGAGTGTGTGGGGGGGTCTGTTTAGTTTGTACTTGTGTCACACAGGCGGTAGGAGCTTTTAACGTTGTCTGTGACACGTTGTCTGGGACACGTTATCTCTGACACAGGTGTGGAGCCGTAAGTACACACACACACACACACACACACACACACACACACGAGTTCCTGGCGTAACTGCCAATGGAAATGCATGTGTTCCTAGTGGTGATCAGTCACTATCAGCCCAGTGCTTGTTGCAGGATTTTCACCACAATAGAGGGATTACTATGAAGTGCTGCGGCTGCCTTAATTGCCTTTTTGAACATTCAGAGCGCGTCACTGATTGAGTCTTAAGATACCGACATCACGATGAAGGGGATTAATCATAATGAGGCTTGTGGAAACTGAAGTGTCGCGTCGGGTTATTTGTGAACAAAGAATGTTAGAGACTTGATCCCTTGGACTGGAATTTAAAAAAAAAGGACGTATGTCAACAAAAGATGGATCTCGTGAAATGTGCTAGAAATAATGCACAGTTGCTGGCTTGCTGATTAATGATCTGCCAGCCCGGACCACAATGATATGAGATCACTGTGCCGTTGGATACCTTCAAACATGTTCCCCATACGGTTGCACTTGCTGCTCCTGGCGTTCCTCTTCGGCCAAGGGCTAGCGATGTCCAGAGAGGAGAGACACAAGTTAAGGTGAGTAGGTGCACTGGGCCATTAGAGCTTACCGTGACGAGCTCTTAACTCTTGTAGGATGTCTGTGTCGCTTGCTGACTTGTTTGTGTTTTCCGTTCATCCAAAGGAACCAAGTGATTGAGATGTTTGACCATGCTTATCAGAATTACATGGTAAGTACAGTACCCTTACCTGTGTTTCAATGCCATTAGTCTGCTCTGGTGTTAGTTTGGATGGTGTTATGTGTAGCCGTGGTCTGAGACTACTACTACTATGCCACCAAATGATTTAAAGGTCACGCTTCATTTTTGTTCTCTTTTGTTCTTTTTCTTTGTTTGTGTATGCGTGCACGGCACAGGACCACGCTTACCCAGCGGATGAGCTAATGCCTCTAACATGCAGAGGCCGCGTACGGGGCCTGGAGCCCAGTCGGGGCGATGTGGACGATGCACTTGGCAAGTGAGTAGCCAAACACATGTTTTGCCAAGCTTTTCGTTTACCAGCATAGCTATTAGAGGTTATTAGGGTTAGAGGCAGTCACGGAAAACATAGAACTACTGGTTTGTGGTCAAAATGAAATTACAATGGAAATTACAAAGGGGCGTGACTGTTTAAAGCATGAACTGAAGCGTGTATGATGAGCTGTGTGGGGATTGGCTAATGGACGTGAGAAAAAAAGCATGTATTGTTATTTCCACAAGGAAATGGTTGAATTCCTGCTTTCCCTCTCAACTCTCAGATGACAAATGGCTCTTATGATAATATAAGAGCCACTTGTTAATATAATATCGTCTCAAGGTGTGGTGCCAGTTTCGACAAACAGTCACTATTTACACAAGTTGCTTTTTGGCAAAGCGACTTGATGTCAATACAGATTAATTTCACTCAGGAGCAGTTAAGGGTTTGGCTTCTTGCTCAAGGATGCTCACAGGTAATCATGTGGACATTGGGGATTGAACCCAGAATCTTTAGGCTGGTAGTCGAACAAGGCCGATCGTCGGACCCCCTCATCATGACACTAAACTATCCTGCCCCAGAGTCTAATCTTTCCCTCTTTATATTTTGTAGGTTCTCTCTCACCTTGATCGATACTCTGGACACCCTAGTGGTGAGTACCTGTTTCTTTTGAATGTTTACCTTCAGTCACCTCCTCTTTACTGTGTATAGTATGCATATCAAGCATGCATATATTAGACAAAATGGAAGGAAATAGACGGCCTACAATCTTAAGCAAACACTGCTCCCATTTAAAATGCAAATACATAACTCACCTTCAATAGAATTCACAAAGTATTTTCTTATCTGTAGACTGTTTGGCACATAGGCCTATACATTTTAAGCGTCTTAAAATGTAACTTATCTCCCATCCCCAGGTTTTGAACAAGACGACAGAGTTTGAAGCTGCGGTGCGGCGAGTCTTGTCAGATGTGAAGCTCGACAACGACATCGTGGTGTCCGTGTTCGAAACCAACATCCGCGTCCTGGGGTGAGAAACGCCGCTGTTCCTCTCTGAGTCAACCAAGTAAATCCGTCTTAAGTACGTGATGTTTGACCGTTTGGTGTTGTACGTGTATTCAGAGGACTGCTGGGAGGCCACTCCATGGCCATCATGCTGAAGGAGCGCGGCCAGCACATGCTGTGGTACCAGGACGAGCTCCTGCACATGGCCAAAGAGCTGGGGCTCCGGCTGCTGCCTGCTTTCAACACCAGCAGCGGCCTTCCTTTTCCCAGGGTGAGACATTGTTTAAGAGCCAGAACCGTCTAGTTGGAGAGTAGCCAACCACGGTGGAGAGTAGCCAACATACTCTGTTTTGAATACAGCGCATTCTGTAGATGCAATGATATGGCCACAGCGAGCTAAGATTATAATTATTTATACCACAGCATTGTTAAGTACTTGATCCTGATTGGTCAATAACTTTCCAAGGGTGTGCATTATTTCATTGTTCAATCATTGTTCGTAACTGGTATAAGCGGAATAAACCACTCCAGGGTGTCCTGTTATTGGAAGGCAAACATAATGACATGCTCTCGTGGAATTATTCAATGTTTCACACATCGTGGGTGTAGAATGTATTGCTGCGCAATAGTTTTAATGCAATCATTTCTCCTGAAAGATTTTTTTTTTCCAATGCTGTAATTTGTTTGACACAGGTCAACTTGAAATATGGGGTCAGGGGACCTGAGAGCAGGACGGGCACAGAAACGGACACCTGCACCGCCTGTGCAGGGACGATCATCCTGGAGTTTGCTGCTTTAAGTCGCTTCACTGGGGACCCCGTGTTTGAGGTAAAACTGTGTTTCAGTGTCAAACGGGACTTTTTGGAAAACCCGCTTGAGTTGTACAACTGTTTAATTCTCATTAAAATGCAGGAACGATGTTACAATGCCTTTTGTCTAGACAGTAATATCTCACATTTGTACTGGATTGAGATGTGAGACCAGAAGCAGGTGGACGCTGAGGAAAAACCATTCCACACATTCTGATATCCACTAGAGACCGGCTTCAAAATAAAATAAAAACACACTAATGCAGACGAATACAGAATAGTTTTGGTGGTTGCATTGAGTCATTTAATGGTGTAGTACGTTGACGTATCTGTTCTGTATGGATACAATACACCACGTAGATTTCCTGGGAGAATGCATGAATGGGTGCCCCCAGAAATGGGGACCCGTGCAGTGATAATCGAATCATTGAATTTGTAATCTATTATTTCTATAGTATGTAGAGAGGATCCACACGTTTATGTTCACAATATATCATATTGGCGATGGACATTCAGTCAGATGACGTTTCCCTTTGTGTCAGATACCATGTGTGAGTGCAGCTGTGTGTACTTGGTTGTGTACCCATCGATCGCGCAGTATTGACGTGCTTATCGATTACTTTCTCAAACGCACACACGCGTCCGCAGATGCACGCCCGCAGAGCCCTGGACTTCCTGTGGGAGAAGAGGCAGAGGAACAGCAACCTCGTGGGCACCACCATCAACATCCACTCCGGGGAGTGGGTCCGCAGAGGTGAGGCGTGGGGGAGAGAAGAGCGGGCGAGGGTGAGGCGAGGGAAGGGGTGAGGCGGAGAGG
This sequence comes from Melanonus zugmayeri, assembly GCA_900302345.1. NCBI lineage: Eukaryota > Metazoa > Chordata > Actinopteri > Gadiformes > Melanonidae > Melanonus > Melanonus zugmayeri. The sequence goes on along the minus strand of OMKN01009539.1, from coordinate 2,141 downwards.
GGAAGAGTGACGGTGAAACCGAGGGGTAAGGGTGAGACGTAGAGGGGAGTGGGAGTGTGCGAGTGAGATGGAGGTGGAAAGCGGAGAGTGAGGCGGTGAGGGCAGAGTGATAGTGACACTGAGAGGTGAAAGTGAGATGGAGAGATAAGCGTGAGACATGGAGGTGAGAGTGAGACGGAAAGGGGAGAGTGAGACCAAGAGGGGAAACGGGGTGAAATGGGAGAGGGAAGGTGAAAGTGAGGAGCAGGTGTAAGAGCAATGCTGTATTATGGTATTATTTATATATATATATATATATATTATATTGGGTGTTATGTAGTGAGGCGTTGAAGGGAAGGGTGAGACAGGAGGATGACCTTCGGCGACCTCCAGTCAAAAATATCTGTCTTTTGGGCTGCGGTAGAAGGCTTGAGGGAAGAGGAGGAAGAGGAGAGGGGGGTAAGGATGGGAAAGGAAGGTGACACAGTTAGGCCTCAGAGCCATCTAGAGACACGGACGGGTGGAGCAAATGGGTTATCTTTAAAATGGAGGATGTACAGTTTCATGGGCGTAGTGTGTGTTTAAAGACGTTTAACTGTTTCCGTTGTGTTGAAATGTGGTGAAGACAGCGGCGTCGGAGCGGGAATCGACTCGTACTACGAGTATTTACTCAAGGCGTACGTCCTCCTGGGAGATGACCTCTTTCTGCAGCGCTTCAACATTGTGAGATGATATTTACACACACACACACACACACACACACACACACCTCATACACTGTTACCTTTATCCTGCACAATGGGATTTCAGTAGCTTGGTTTTTACCTAGGTTTGTCCTTTTTGGCTTTTTTTCCAGTGCTTTTGTCCTTGCACTAGTTCTGTCTGTACTCCCTAGTCTGTTGGTTG
>OMKN01009518.1:1178-16119 GCA_900302345.1 Melanonus zugmayeri | reverse complement strand
GAGGGGGGGGGGCTCCACATTCGGTCAATGGTTTCCACTGAAGCACTAAACTGGACTTTTCTGCTGCTGACGCTTCCAGGAAGAATGCGTTGTTGCTGTTGTTGTACGATGAGAACCTTATGGAGTGAATGATTTGATGTCTGGGGGGAAATAAAATGCTGAACTGCCTGGTAGCGTAATTATAATGAAGGCAAGTTTTCCGTTTTTGTTACCTGGAATATCGTTCTGCCGTTTGTGATACGTGAGGATGTACTAGCAGTTTATCACAATGTTAGTATGTATGCTCTCATTCTAGTATTCCCTACCTTAGATTATTAAATGCATTTTGGGATGATTTTGATTCGTTGGATTGAATCGTTGGATATGTTTTTGTGCACCTTCAAAGTATTGTGCAAAAAAAAACTCGTAAATCTTTTGTTTGAACATTTATGATCCTTGACATGACGTCTGCAGAGAAATAAAGTTCAATTTCCAAGTAATTTATGTTTCGGCATTTGTTCACTCTGAAGCCCCATTATTCGCACAAAAACAATTTTCGGTAAAAAAACCATCGGTAAAACCCACATTAGATTCCACTGTAAACTCAATCAAAAAAAATAAAATAAAGACTTGAGGAAAGTGCGTATGTTTGAGATTATTTCAAGATGGTGTCCGTCAGATTCCACGAGTAACCTCCCGTCTCATTTTGTCTTGCTAGGTGGCTCAGAGTCTAGTACAGTCGAAATCCACATATCCGGTGAACCGCGAGACATTGAGGACGTAGACGCTGATGCAGAATCCCTGGAGAACTGAGAAAGTAGTGCATGACCATGACGTCTTCGTCCCCCAAGTCAACCCAATGACGTTGTCTCCTCAAGACGTTGTCCACCCCAAGTCAACCCATTGACAACGTCTCCTCAAGACGTTGTCCACCCCAGGTTAACTCAATGATAAAGTATGCAGTCATTCAGATATTGCTGTGTATTACTGGGGAATGTGTGTAGGTCAATTGTAGCATGGGGTTTCGTTTGACTTTAGTTTGTTTTACTTGATTACAAAGTAATCATTCATCAATGGTTTTTGACATGGTTTATGAAACAATCATTTTCTCAGTGAATCCAGAGCCTGAGATGGTTTTTCCTTGATTAGTGTAACTGATAGGGTGACCATTAAAATGTGCTTACATATTTTGAAGCAATGAATCTAGTCCAAAAGGCTTTAAAAGACTGCAAAAAAATGTATATTCTTTGTTATAAACAAATGTAAACTCATGAGATTTTGCTTTTTGAGTTAATTATTTAGCTTCCTAACATTCTAGCATTGGTGTACTTTATGTATTTCTCATGTATTTTATCGAATATTTAATGTAATTCACATTTACTTTTCCATTGAGGCAATATTCTTCCTCACCCCGAGTCATCGTTTTAAGTAGCAACTTCAGAGAAACCAAATTCCCTCCATAAACTTTGTACAAAATGTACTTCTTCACATAAAAACACAAATGCAAAAAAAGACTCATTGCTTTCTGATATCAAAATAGAGTGATTTATTTGAGACATCGAGTGACTTCATTGTTTTTGTCTTTGAAACAGGTGACCAAACCCTGAACAGGGGGTGGGAAACGAGATAGCAGGTCTCACATCACTAATTCCACACCGGGCGACTCGGCACGCCAAGATGGCCGTCAACACCAGCCCAATTCTCAGTCTGACACAGACAATAATGGCTCTAAGCCAATTAACAAGCCAAAAAAAACAAAAAAAAAACAGTGAGCCATCCATCGACGCCAAAAAGTATGACGTAAATTAAAAGACAAAGGAAACGGACCAAAAATAAAGGATAAAAATCTGCAAATGACACCCACGATCTGAAAAAAACAAGTGCACTGCTCCAACAAGTGCAACTGAAAGAGAACACGAACCAGACAGGGGAAAACAAGGCTTATCAAAGTAATGATGTTAGTTGTTGAGTTGTGTACAGCTGTCAAATGAGAACCCAAATAAGCAGGAGCAGATACTCTGCATACTATTAAAGCTCGGCCCACTACACAGGCGTCTTCAAATATAAAGTCATAATCCGACAGATCGGTTCGGCTGGCTGCATTACGAGGGACCTCAAACCCTTTTCTGGTAGCAACAGCAGGACTTCTTGTTTTATGCTTTCATATTTGACCACTCTGTTCATAATGTGCGGTGAACTTTCAGTAGACTGATGGGGAGGAGGAGAAGATTGTTCGTGGAGCGTGTAGAAACCGCATTTAGCTCCGCGCTAACCAGCACATGGGGGGACATGAACCAGGCACATGATGTCTTGTGATTGTTTAAAAAGGACGACAGTGGTCAATACATCCCCTCCCATCCCTCTCCTTACTCACCAGACACACGGTATGCAGGATTGGCCTTAAGTACATGCACTGTGAAATCAAGTCCCGCGTCTCGCGTGCAACAATACATCCATTTTGAACGTGTCCTCGGGGAGGCGACGGGGGAGCACTCCAGCCATGTCGTTGGGCTTCTACAGATGGCGTTAAAGTGTACTGTATATAAACATATATACACAGTATATAATTCTGTGTTCATTTCAGTTCATTTCATTTACATAACTTTACATTCATTAAATTTACATCCGAATGAGAGAAAATGTACGCAGGAAACGGCACTTTTCACATTGCGCGGACGTATTCCTCTGCTAGGTTGAATACGCCGGTTTAAAAAAACAAAACAAAAAAAAGACAAAAAAAACAGTTGTGGGTTCTTCCTCTTTCTTTGACCTTGGTGTTGACGCGCGTCAGGCCGCGTCGTAGCGGCATATCTTACGTACAACTATGAGAAGTCTATTTGCGGAAGAGAAAAAAAATCGAACAACACTAACGAGACCGTTCTCCATCGCCGAGCAGATATAGCGCTGTTGTCGTCGTTACCCAAAAGATGCTAGCGCGCCGCTGATCATTTTTCTTTTTCATAACGCCTCGGAGCCGACAGGACATGAACATGTGCTCAGAGATTGAGCTCTGAGGCGCATACCAAAAAAACAAAAAAACAAAACACTCCATTTCAGAATCGGAAGCTGTCTGCGGCCAAGCGAGTGCCGCTACTACGCCTCAGTCGACAAGCGAGCGCGCGTCTCCACCCTTGGCATGATGCCAGCAGCACCGAGTACACCAGGGAGTCCCGAGCACTTCCTGGTTTTTTTACATAACTTTAAACCGCACGTTAAAAAGACGCACTAAAAAGGGAGTGCAATCAGAGGCCAGTCCCGCGGTCGTCTGAGCCGGCCCAGCTCCCCGACACAGGAGTGCGTCAAACTGAGAGTGAACACATAACACACGTGCGCTCGCGTCCGCTAAACTGTAAGGCCGATTGGCTTTAGTTGGTGGTTTTTCGGTGGGGTCGTTTTTTTGTCTTTATCTTCCTTTGGAGCCTCGGTGGTTGTGTCGCGAGGGGTGGTCGTCCACGGCGTTTACCTCGCAGCCCTTTTTAATAAACCGTTCAAATATTTTCCGCTGAGCAAACACCATTCAACCGCCATAGTCTCTCTCTCCGGCGATGCTATTTTCGGAGATCCAGGACGCATACCTAGAGGAGGAAAGGATGAGAAAGTGCACGGCATTACAATTTCATCTGCGTTTTCTTGAGACACGATTAGCATTTCATTCATTTTTTATCATTTAGCAGACAATTTCACTCAAAGCGGCTTACAGTGACTTAAAATACAGATAATTTAGGAGCAGGTAAGGGTAAAGGTACCAGGCTTAAGGCGCGCCCTACCCACTGCACTATCCTGCCCCCAGTTTAGGATTAAGTTTGATTCACGGTGAACGCAAATGGTGAGTGAGGACGAGCTGCCGCGTCTTACCGAGCCGTCCGACGCACTCGCTCCAACCTTGTCCCCGGTGCTGTTCCAGCACACCTCAAAAATCCCGCCGGTTCCCCTGTAGCTGTGTACCAAGGCCCCGGTCTGAAAGTAAAAACACCAAAAAATATAATTAAAACACCATATCCCTAATGAAGACGCTAATTTAACATGTAGATACCGAACTAAAGCCCACACAGACATTTGGGATTGTGGGCTTTTGGGGTTTAAGTTGGTCCACCCCCCCTCTCCCATGGGTGATTAAAAAGCACCCACCATGGTGTTCCAGATGTGGACAGACTTGTCGAAGGAGCCGCTGGCCAGGTGCTTGCCGTCGGGGCTGAAGGCCACGCTGTAGACGGGCTCCTGGTGCTTGGTGAGCGTGTGGATGCAGACGCCGCGCTCCACGTCCCACAGACGCACCGTCGAGTCAAACGAGGCACTGCAGCGGCCGGAGGTCCGGGAGGGGAGAGAGGGAACAGTCTCACTTTCATGGTTTCGGTCGCGTTGCGCGTTAATTGCACACCGTGAGCCGCGGTCACTAAATGCCAACAAAATGCTTGAATTTCAGACTTCCTCAACAGTTATTCATTCACACACAAACACATGGTAGTCTAGTGGTTAGGACGTTTGCTTCCCAGCCAAAAGGTTGTGGTCTAACCCCTAGCCCTTCATTATAATGAGATCCATCAGAATTCACTGTACGTACACACACACACACACACACACACACACACACACACACATACACAGACGGGTTAGAAAGTTTATATGTGCCTTGGCACAAGTATATTTATTTGATTTAGCAAATCATGTGCGTCCAAATTGGACCAAATTGAGATGAGTGCATTTGGGGGCAACTAACGTCCTGGGAAATCTGTGTTGTTTGTGAAGCCAAAATGACATGAGAATTTGTTGTCCCCGAGTAATAATCTCACAGAATTTGATTATGATGTCAATATTTAGCACACATGCCAGCAAAGAGCCGGCAAAACTAAACTAAAACTAAATAATGTAGTATTCAAAAAAATCATAATGATGTGTGTGAATTTCACGAGACACCGTGTGAACATCTCATCTACAAAGTTGCGATGCTGTTGAAGGCGATAATGAACAAGAGGCTGGCTACAATTAGCACATCTTCATCATTACAGAGTTATTCATAGACTCTAATCTACTGAAGTTGCCCTCTGGCTACATTTACAAAGAAAAAGTAACAAAAGAAATGACTATGAAAAGGATTTGGAGTTAAATGAAAAATGTATGGCTTATGAAAGAGCAGCGCATTTACTTAAAGGGTGAAACTTTTACATTCAAGTGTCTAGACAGTGGACCGACCGTCTGTCCCAGAACCGAGTGTGACTGTCCCAGAACCGAGGGTTGCTAAGCAGGGTTTAGGGGGTCTGGTACTGGGAGTCCCACCTGGCGAGCATTATGTTGGCGTTGGGGGTGTTGGTGCTGGGCCCCGTGGGACTCCACTTTATGGTGTAGATCTCCTTACTGTGAGCCTGCAGGTCATGGACACACAGGTCCTGCTTCATGCTCCAAATCTACACAAACACAGGAGGAGGGAGAATACAGGTGAATTAAAAGGTGCTGTAGGTAAGATTTAACAGCTATGAGTGTCATTTGTTAGAAATGCCATAGCCATCCGTCAGCTATTAGTGAGAATATCTGTTCTGGTTGACGGCACCTGCCTCTGTATGAGACATTTTAGATTTTAGCTCCCGGCTCATTCCTAACCAATCAGGGCATCTCTTCCCTGATTGGTTTGTGGAATCCTTCTTGCCTGTCAATCACAGGTGCGTGAAATGCAACACTTCTCAATGGCGGAGAAGCGTGGGGAGGGAGCAGAGGGAGGGGATGATCTTTTAAGTCATTTAGTTTCTCTCTAGTTGCTTTTTTCTGCTCCCTCTGTTTACTACAACACTCAGCACCTTTAAACAAAAAAAAACATATTTTGACTTGTTTATTTACATCCCTTTGCAGACGGTGAACACGTCCTCACCTTTAAAGTCATGTCATCAGAGCAGGAGGCGAGCAGCATCCCTGACGGATCCCACTTAATGGCGTTGACTTCATTCTGCAACGCGGAGACAAGACGACAACACAAGACAAACCAATCAGCTTCCTGGTAAGTGGACTGCATTTATATGGCTCTTTTATAACCTGTGGCCACTCAAAACGCTTTACAATTAGTGCCTCACATTCACCCATTCATACACACATTCATACACCTACGACGGTGTCAACCATGCAAGGTGACAGCCAATTCGAGGTATTCGAGTTGGGACAGGACCGTTCCTGGAGACGGGAAGAGGAAGGGGATGTTTACCGTGTGGCCTTGGAAGGTCTTGAGGGGCCGGTCGCTGCCTAGCCGACACACGTGGATGCACATGTCCGTGCTGCAGGAGGCGAAGGTGGTGTTGTTCTGCCAGTCCACGTCCAGGGCGGGGGCTGTGGGTCAGAGGTAAAATGGTCTTAGAGCTGAATCCAGTCAGGTGTCAGTAGGGGTCCCTCGTGTGCCTGACATACACAACCGGTGTGTGTGTGTGTGTGCGTCATCAGTGGTATTAAAGGGCAATGCCGGTCTGGGCGATCAAATAACCGTCTCCCCTGCCTTCACTAAAACATCCATTACTAATCTAACCTGTCAAAATCACTTAATTGTACCGATTCGGCCGATTGCTGAAGAGCATGTAGTGTGCGCACACCTGCCACAAATGTAAACAATAGCTATATAGCACTTTAGCAGACCGGTATTGCCCTTGAAGGTGACTTTACGGTTCTCGTCTTACCTGAGTGGAAGGGAAACTGCTGTTTAGCCTCTCCTGTGTGCGCGTCCCAAATGATTGTCGTCTGGAAGGGGATAAAAAAAAAGGTTAGATTAAATCAAAAAGCAAGAGTGAATAATGGCAAGTAAAGATGTCGCCGCCGAAGCGACCGGTAATAGCCATGAGACATGACGTCGTTATTGGGATACCTTATCTACACCGGCGCTGAGAATAGAGTTTCCCTTCTTGTTCCACTTCAGTGCAAATATAGGCCCTTTGTGCTGTCCCAGGGTGCTGGCCAAGTTCCCTGAGGGACAAATGAGATCCAAGATCCGCCTGTTAATAGAGGAGCACGCCTTCGCCAGAGCGACGATGACTCAAACAGACCAGGGGTCAGGTGGCCCATAATACCGCAGATCATATTAAGATTAAATGCACACACAAAAAAAATCCCACCATCTTTTGTCCATATCCGTGCAAATCCATCGTACGACCCGGTTGCCAGAAGGGTCCCGTCACTCTGTCGAATGGAAAGAGAAGAAAACCCAGGAGCATTTTTTAATACCGCACACTGTGTGAGACCTGGGGAGACGATTTAGACGTGTGGACAGATGAAAATCTGGGGAGAGAAACCCTACATTCCAGTCGAGCGAGGTAACGTCTTTGTTGCTCGGGACATCCTGGCCGCCTTCTCGGATGCAGTGGCGCAGGACCAGCTGGGTGGAGCTGGAGGTGCTGTTCTCGTTCAGGTTCCAGATTCGGGCCGTGGAGTCCCCCGAGCTGAAGAACACACACACGGCAAAGCGGACCCCGTTCAGTCCTCTCAATCTACACCCGGTGTCATCTGTGTAATGATGTGTACAAAATACATCGGTCGTAGACCCCCTCCCCCAAAAGCATGAATGTGTCGGTGTGATGTGACCCAGGAAATGTGGAGAAACCCAGTGGAGCACAAAGTCCTGGCAGTGGATAAGAAAATTGGGATTCGCAGGAGGAGAATGAATGGGGTTTAAAAGATTCCCCTGAACTAAGGAAGAGGGGGAGAGAAGAGACGGAGGGGGACAGAGAGAGAGAGAGACAGAAGAGTGCAAGGGACAGAGTGAGACAGAGAGGGGGACAGGAGAGAGAGAGAAGGAAAGACAAGTGAGTAAGACAGACAAAGAGTGACCAGAGATGGTGACGAAGGGAGACAGAAAGAAGACAGGAAGAGAAAGAGGCAAAGACAGACAGACAGAGAGACGGAGGGAGACGGAGGGAGGGAGACTCACCCAGAGGCAAGCAGGTCGCTGACGGGGTTCCAGGCACAGATGAACACCTCGGACTCGTGGCCGCGCAGCACTGTCGCCTTGCTGCCCGGGATCTCCACATCCTCCACCTCCACGTCCATTTCCATGGACTCATTGTGGTTGTCTGAGAGGCATATCAGGCACGTCAACATGTGTGTGTGTGTGTGTGTGTGTATACACAATGCATGCAATTTTAATGGCGGTTTTAATTAGGTTTAATTTGACCAATACATGAATGTTATATTTTTTCTTAGTTGATGCATCACCATTCTGACAGGAGGGCGCATTTTTAAATGTGTCTTAATCTGAACGTCTTCAGGTCACAAAGCAACCAGGATGTTATTGACACAATTAAAAATGTGTGTGAGAGTCGTGATGGATGCCTTCATTAATTCTCAGACAGTTCAGCGTTGGGTTACTCTCCTCACAGAGCCAACCATCTCCTCCACCGTCTGTAGCCTTGTAGCCTAATCTACACCTCCGGGTTCTCACATCTGCTTCTAAACATCTGCTGCTGCTAATTATGCTTTTGAGGAACTGGCAGAGCGATGACATATTTGTTTAACCAAGAAAAAGAAAAAAGGTACTAGCGTCTGGTAAATTCTAGCTTCTGGTAAAATACTAGCTTCTTTCTAACCATCGTAAAAATCACAAAACACCACAACCTCACAAAATACGGAGGCCCCGCCAAGCGTCGCTGACTCACTCATGTTGTGCGTGCCGTTCTCCTCTCCGTTGACCGGGGTCTCGCCGTTCTTTGGTGCGATGGACTGGTGGGCCGGGGCGGACGTGGACATGTTGCAGGCCCCCTGCTGCTGCTGCTGCGCCAGCTTGTCCCGGAAGGCCTGCTGCCGCGTCTGTACCACGTCCGGCATCACGGCGTCGATGAGCGACAGCGACTCGATCGGCCGGCCGTCAAACACCGTACCGTCCTGCGAGGGGGGGGGAGGGGCGACTGCGGTCAGCGAAGTGATAACATGACTTTTATACACAACTTGTTTATTTCCACACCATATTACAGTATTATTTTTAAGCTACAGTAGAACAATACTGCCACACATCTTTCTTGAAGATTCCCTTAAGGCAGGGGGATTCAATTCAAATTCAAAGAGGTGGAGAAAATCTGTATGTAGTCAACTGACTGTCAAATCAGATAATAATATAATCAACAATTGAACAACTTTATAACTCCTCCATTTCTCTCTCTTTCCCCCTTATGTCCCACTCCCCTACGTCCTCTTGTTCGGTGAGAAGTGAGCTCCAGCTTGTCCTGCCAGGATTTTAAATCTGAGCTGGAATGATGTCAGGGCCATTCTCATACACATGTGTAGATGCTCATTGGCGAGAACTGGAATGATATTTGGTTTTAATAATGTTCATAGTGGAGAAAGCTGCCTCACAGCTGCATGTGGAGGCGAACATGGTCAAGATGTACAATCGCCGCGGTCTCGGAACAGATGAGACATACTGGTTTATGAACTGCCTGTGGGAAGAATGAACATGTAAGACTCTGTCCATTCTTGATTAAAAGCCGTCTACATTTCTTTTTAGAGCACGCCATATGAAATGACTTTTCTCTGACTCACTTATTCCTCCCTGTCCTCCCTGAGACTGTCTCTCGTCTCGTCTCTCCCGTGTGTGTGTGTGTGTGTATCTCACACACCAACTCGAGTCGCAATGCTTATCGGCAGGTACGGCCGCCCTATACGCAGACTATGCGGCCATGTAGGGCCCCCGCCTCCCCCCAGGATAGAGCCCCGCGAATCAATTTTTTTTGGTAATAAGGAAAGTTGGTGGGAGACGATAAAGTCAATCAATGCTCTTCGTCAACAAAGTAAATCTCACCCCCCCTCTTTGTCAGCAATGGGGAAGAGGGCGGCCCCCAAAGAAAATCTCGCCTAGGGCCTCCTGATGTCTAGAGCCGGCCCTGCTTATCGGCACAGATTTGATTGGCTGAGTAGCGTCACGCGAGATGATTTAACACATGCGATTGGTCTGTGAGTTTTCTGGGCTGCTAAACCAGTGCCGTAAAGGCTAGGTTAAAATAGAAAACGCTCCGTCAAAATGTAATAATGCTCAATAATTTATTGGTTATAGGTCTGGGTCTAGGATGGTGTCGGAGTCCGGACTCGGACCGCGGCCAACCCATTAGTGACCTCCGCCTTAAGGGAAGATACTGGTCTGGGTGATTAAACCGGCGTAACCGTATCTCCTGGCTTCACTAAAACCTCTTGTTACAAATCTAATTTGTCCAATCACGTCATGACATGAGTGATGAGGTGCACTCATCCACAGAATTAGTACGAGTAATTTTGATTAATTATAAATCAGTAAGATTTAGTGGTTTTAGTGAAGCCAAGAAAGACGGTTACAATGGTTTCATCACCCAGACCGATATGCTCCTTTAAAAAGGGGCAATATGTCAGATTATTAGTTTAAAACATTAAAAAATGAACTACAATTATCAAGAGAATGTGAAGAAATAACAGTTTTGATGTAATGTCAAAGACGTCTATGTATTGCGTTGCAGAGATATTTACTGAAGTTAGCAGCTAGCCCAGCTAGCGCTGGCCCGTACTGTCCTGTAATACCACTTTGTACCAGAAGAGGCGCTGCCATCACTCCGGTGTCTGTATTCTAACCTCTTGTCAATCATGTCAAAAGTACACTGAAAAATGTAATGCTGGCTCTAACTTATGATCACGGATCACTCGAAGGAGGAAAAACTTGCCGCCATAGCACAGATTCACTGTAAACAGTAAGCTTTAGCATTTTTAACGTTTTGTGGAGGACAAAATTTGATAGTGGGCCAAATCTTACTCACCTTTAAAACCCAGGATAATATACTTTAGCTAAAATAAAAAGGGTTACACTAGTGTTGTTGAAATTAAATTGTATCTCCATTTAAATTGCATTACATAACAAAGATTTCTATCTGTGATACATTTATAGGGCAAAAAACAACATTTGTTAATATTCAGCTGTTAACGCATTAAAAATGAACCTCTATCTGCATTTTCATCAAATTAATGTATTGTCTGTCTTATCTGGTGGGTATGGATCGTCACAACAGGCCTTGGTAAGACTGAGGACACTTGGAGGACACTTCAGCAGCCTCCTCGCTCCTCACCTCATTGATGCTGATCTCGGCTTCGACATACTGGAGGCCTTTCTGCAGTATGGAGATGAGGGCAGCAGGGGGCACTAGTGTTCCGTTGATGTTGGACTGGCTGATGTGGCTCTCGATGCCAAAGGTGAATGCTGAGTGGGAGAAACCTAAAGCAAAATTGAATTAATTGAGCGGGGCAGAGCCAAATAAAAACCTGGACTGCACACAAACAGACACTGCACAAACATCCTCACGAGGGTGGGGTTTATTTTAACCCCAGGCTAACCCTGTTTACGAAACAAGCTACAGAACAGACAGACGGGTCCTTTTGTGCCCACGATTGCCAGTCTCCGTGGCCAATGTAAACGTCGACGTTGTTTACCTCAATACATTTAAGATGTGTGAAAGGCAGCATCCATTTTGAATCGTCAGAATGCAAGAGAGACGTGTTCTCTGGTCTAGAGCGTTCGCACACTAGATGGGAGGGGGTGTCCTGATTCAAAATCAACCTGGAGTGCGATGTTTACAGTACGGCAAAGCATCCTGTATGCCAAGCAACAAAACAAGCCATGAATGTACCATGGAGTACAGACAAAGGGCTATTGTGAGGACGATCTATGCAGAGTACACACATCATTCCCACAGTTTTAACGCTGAACAAATAACACAGAGACCCCCGCGTAACACAAACCTCAAGACGGAGCTTTCTTTAAACAGTGATATGGCCAGAGGACAATAACATGGACAAGGTATATTTACATTACAAAAGACAACGGCGATGCTAAACACGTCGGTCCTTGTTGTGCATACACACAGATTTCACAGATTACACATTGTGTTTGACATTGTTGTTTGTGTGTCTGTGTGTGTGTGTGGCTGTGTGCATCTGTGTGCGTATGTGTGTGGCGGTGGCTCTCCCACCCCGTGAAGACATACCTGACTCCTGAAGATATCTGTAGACCAAGAAGTTCACCTCGTCACTGGTTATACTCATTTTAGTCCGGCAGCAAGCAGGCGGTACGCAGGAAGGCTTGGCTCACCCTGGGAAAAAAATGGAAGAAAAGTGAATGAGAAGAAGAGGAGATTAATGTGGTGATGGTGGTGGTGGTGGTGGAAGTGGGTGTTGCGCAAGACTCTGTCCAATCCATTCCGACATCGCTCTGTTCCATCTTGACCGAACTGAAATGCATTGTTGTGATGTTCGTGTCCGTTGTTGTGTTTTCAATAAAACACTGACGTAACCATTGCATCAACCACTGCATGAATCTGCAGCCACACACGTGTAATTAAGTGCCGACTCACTCTGAAGACACACACACACACACAGAAAAACACAATTGGCGTTTTTGTGTGCCGTCCATTTTGTTATATGGTCTAACGTTGCAGGGTCGCCCCCCTGAGAATCCACCTATAGAGGCTTAGACTTAGCAGCAGTGGAGTATTTTAAACCGGTTCTCAATGAAATGCATTGAGAGCGGTTTAAAATACTCCACTGCTAAACACTGGTGTCTGTGACCATTTGGCACCGGTGGAGAAGCAGGTGGCCTTGTGATTAGCCGGCCAGGCCTGGTGAAACAGGGAGGATATTGAACAAGCTCTGCATGGAGACGACGACAACAAGAGAGTGTTACGCTAGTTACGCACAACGTGCTAGTCTCTTGATTATTGTGGGAAAAAGATTAGACACAAGAAGACACGCCAACACAGTGGTGTTAATATTTTGACTTGATAGGCTACAAGGACATTTATCAACGTATTAACCATCAATGACTGAAGCTAATCCAATTCTAAGGGAACTCATGTATCCACATTAGTTGGTGATATAGCGGGAAATAAGACCTCAGCTGCCAAGCATATTTCCGAGGTAAAAACGTGACTTCGATTCACTTGGAGAGGTGCACTATAAACTCGGCGCATCTATGAAATCATGCACGGGCGGATTTTGACTCGACAGCATAAAAAAAGAAAAAGGAAAGCGCGACGGATGCGCGGGGCGCACGTCTAACCTCTCTTGCGAACACTTCAAGGACCCACTCAGGTTCCCCCTCTGGTAGCGTAGCAACAAGCGGGAACCGGTGCAAAATGCAGACAAGAGAACAGTGTTGTCCCAATTACCAGAAGGCACACTGCCCGAGGTCCCGAGCACGTTACCGAACGTGAATTATTTACTCGTTCAACCTTGGGCTATTCTTTCAGATGGGCAATGTGGCGTGCTAGTAGGGCAGCCGCCGTATGACGAGCCTACAATGGAACCCACCTTCGGAGCCGCCGGTGGAATCAGAGCGTGAGGTTTCCAAAAGAAAAACAAAAGTCCTCCTGTTACATCAGGGCAAGCCTGCCAACAAACATTTCACAAAGACACATAAGAATACAATGAGGAGCACTGAAGAAAATAACCTTTTGCGTAGTACTCTAGAGACACTCTGAGTCACATAGTACTCAGAGTCCATTGTACTCCATGATGAACCGGCAGGGTTATATACCAAGAAACAAGCCGGGCAACGCCAAGAATACACGTCTCCCTCCGACCAAAGAAAACATCTAGCCTGAAACACAAAAGGGTATTCACCACTTTCTTTCGGAAACCAAACACACTTTTTATGCTTCCCATCTCCACCCAGAGTGTTTTCGGTAGGCCGCAGTGTGTCTTATCGTCGGATAATTAGACACAACACAAGTGGCTTGAGCGGGTTAGCGGCCACACTGCAGCAGAAACTACCGCTCGCCAACCAACCAGCGACATAATGGAGAGGTTGTCTGAAGGGAGGTTGGTTCCCCCAGCGCAGCGTCGGCCACGGTAGTAAATCCCTGTATCAGATGGGTCTTATATAAAAACCGGCAATTACGCCACACCCTCCAAGGGGAAAAAAAATGTCTGCTTCTTTGGGGGAATCAGCCACAAAAAACGAAGCCAACCCTTAGCTCGGAACGGACTCTGAAGCTTAGCCACTGTGAAGAGAGATAAGTGAGCCGAGGTATGAAGAGACAGGATACATTTCAAATGAGAAAGCCGGGGAAACGAGTAAAAAAAGGCATTGGTGTTTACATGGGTGCTTCAAAAAGGACACAAGAGAAGTGTATTTAGGAAACAATATATCCACCATTCTTTTAGTATTGTCCTTTATGAATTACTTGGCCTACATGTTCTAGATAGGATATCTATGCATCTGTTTACTTAGATACAACTTGATATGAAAAATTGCTGTCGAGTGATTCTATCTATATAGTGATATCATTATCCTAAACGGCAGACAATGGGCCACAAACACTCTTTCTATCCTATGAAATATATTAAAGAGAATACCAAACCTAAAACAAAAGAACAAATTCCTTTTCAACCGCATATAAACTGAGGCGCCATATCAAGTTCTTAATTCACCCTCATTCTCAACAGTTAATATTCACACAAAGCCAATACAGCAATGCGTGTCTCCACAGTCCACCCTGTGTAGCCTACAGTACACTCAGCACTAGCACTGAGGATCCTCCAAATTCCAAACCCTAGCCTAAATAAATACTAGAAAACAAACAAAACCCGTCTATCCATCGCCGTAGCCATTAGGTTTACGTTTCGTCACAGTGCTGCTGTGTGGGGAGCGTATGCCAAGCAGACTAACCGAACCCTGCTGGGAAATGATGAGGATCCCATCTGTGACCCCTCGGAGGTCACGACGGTCAACCCCGAGTGTCTTTACTGCACACCGTTACAACAATTACTTAACAGCCTAAACCGTACTACAAGCGCAACATGGCCACTGGCGGTAGACAAACTAGGGCACGTAAACAGCATTAGTCATGCATGGACCTGTGGAAACCGAAGACGCCAAGCGACCGCTCGATTTTCATTGAACTACTTTTAAAATAGACTTGGAGCGTTACAGCATATTTGAAGACGGTGTGTGAAGAAAATGGCTGGTGTTGTTGGCCGAAATCCATACCCC
>OMKN01009506.1:1322-12431 GCA_900302345.1 Melanonus zugmayeri | reverse complement strand
GTGTTCTTCTTCCGCCATGCATACCGCCCCTTGTTATGTCCAAATAACTCAATTTTAGTTTCATCAGTCCACAGCACCTTATTCCAAAATGAAGCTGGCTTGTCCAAATGTGCTTTAGCATACCTCAAGCGACTCCGTTTGTGGCATGTGCGCAGAAAAGGCTTCTGCCGCATTACTCTCCCATACAGCATCTCCTTGTGCAAAGTGCGCTGAATAGTTGAACGATGCACAGTGACACCATCTGCAGCAAGATCATGTTGTAGGTCTTTGGAGCTGGTCTGTGGGTTGAGTTTGACTGTTCTTACCATCCTTCGCCTCTGCTTATCCGAGAGTTTTCTTGGTCTGCCCCTCCGGGCCTTAACTAGAACTGTGCCTGTGGTCTTCCATTTCCTCACTATGTTTCTCACAGTGGAAACTGACAGCTGAAATCTTTGAGCTAGCTTTTTGTATCCTTCCCCTAAACCATGATGTTGAACAATCTTTGTTTTCAGGTCATTTGACAGTTGTTTTGAGGCTCCCATGTTGCCACTCTTCAGAGAAGATGCAAAGAGGAGAGCAACTTGCAACTGGCCACCTTAAATACCCTTTCTCATGATTGGCTTCACCTGTATATGTAGGTCAAGGGTCAATGAGCTTACCAAACAAATTCTGTGTTCCAATAATTAGTGCTAAAATTATTCAAATCAATAAAACAACAAGGGTGCCCAAATTTATGCACCTGCCTACTTTTGTTCAAGTAATTATTGCACACTTTCTGTAAATCCTATAAACTTCA
The DNA here is from genome assembly GCA_900302345.1 of Melanonus zugmayeri. Lineage (NCBI taxonomy): Eukaryota > Metazoa > Chordata > Actinopteri > Gadiformes > Melanonidae > Melanonus > Melanonus zugmayeri. Next base: position 11,656 of record OMKN01009506.1, on the reverse strand, counting down.
TTTCACTTCTCAAACATCACTGTGTTTGTCTGCTATATGATATATTTAACTGAAATTGCTGATCCAAACAACCAATGATTTATAAAAGAAAATCTTGAAAATAATCAGGGGTGCCCAAACTTTTGCATACGACTGTATACTTCATGACAAGTATATGTAAATGTCAGGGCAAAATGTATTTGTCAACTTCTGTTCTGCACTGCCAAGCCCCCGCCAGGCCCCTTGCTCCTACATAGCAGACATTCTTTCCACCAGCCAGCCAGACTGCTGGGCTGCCTCTCAGCCAGTCAGTAAGCCAGTCAGTCAGTCAGCTGGGTTGCCTCTCAACCAGCCAGCCAGTCTGCCTCTCAGCCAGCCAGCCAGCTAGTCAGTCAGTCAGCTGGCCACCTATCCAGCCAGTCATCCAGTCAGTCAACCATCCTGCCAACCAGCTAGTCCATCGGTCAGCAGGCCACCAGACAACTAGACAGTCAGACAGTCAGTGAGTCAGTCAGTCAGTCAGCCAGCCAACCAGTCAAGCAAGCCTTACACAGTTTCCTAAATTAAACTTGAAGAAAACTTGATTAAAGACTTCCAGATCCGCATGTGAAACAAGAAAGGAACTGAGCCCTGAAAGAAATGGTTTATATAAAGAGGCGGCGTAGCACACTCACCCTCAGGACCCTGTTAGCTGTGATGATAGGAGGCTCATCATTGACAGCTGAAACCTGGATGTGCACCGTTCTCGGCATGCTCTGCTTCTTCAGGCCAGTGTCGTTGGCCGTGACCATGAAGCTGTCAGCCAAGGACTCGCTGCTGTCATGGACGTAGTAGATGAACTCATGTTCCACCTGTGGTCAGAAAATACAGATATTGCATTTAGTAACAATAACCTTTAATAATGTTAATGAACAAAGTACAGTTCTGATTGCAACATATGAAAATATAAAATGTAAAAAATATAAAATATGGAAATATGAAAAGAATGCAATCATATCTTTCTCATTTCTAATGTGGTTTTGATAGCTTTCAAGAGTTGGGTGGAACAATATCTTACCTGCCTCCTGGTGAAAGACGTGATGTGCACCCCTGGAGAGCGAGAGTGCTCAATGTGACCGTGTAGCGGCGGTTCCGTCACACTATACAGGAAGTTGATTCCCGAAAAGTGCCTGTTGGTCACCCTTAGTACTTCCTGGGTCAGGGCCTTGGTGCCGCCCTCATTCAGAGTGAAGTTTGAAACCTGCAGAGGGATGAGGCGAGGGATGACGTTCACAGACACCTTGATGCCGGTGACTTCCGTGACCCCATTGGTGGCATCGAGGACAAACATGTCGTTGACTTGGTCAGGTTCCACCTGCATGTACTGAATGTTCCCCGCGTTGACATCCTCCTGGGTGAACGTCATGGCGGGGGACTGTCTGGTGCCTACGTAGTGCTCTTTGGATTCCTCAAAACGCCGGAGAAAGCCATGCGACGGGGTCTCCCTGACTGTGAACACAATCTCAGCTGGAAGATTGTCCTCATGAGTGACCTGCAGCGTTGAAAAAAAGTTGAGTGAAAATATTGAGTACATAAATATAACTAATTAATCCAGAATGACGTTCCATTAAGACTACTCACCTCAAGTTTAGTCTCGTCAATTTTAACCGGTTTGCCCTCTTCGACCAGCAACATGTCGTTGTTTTGCACAATGGGTGGCCTCTGGTGGCTTTCCAGATAAACCTTGACATGGACTCTTGCCATTATGGCAAGGCCTTTAGCTTGCACTGTCAAATTGAAAGAGTCTGCCAGATGTTTGCTGTCATTGTGACAATAGGAGATGAGGCCATTCTTCAGATCATACCTTGTGAATGACACCACCTTTGTCTCCCTCTGATAGAGGCTTCCGTATTGTGGGGCCTGCTGAAGACTGAAGACAACCTCAGAATCATCCCTAATGTCCAGGTTTGAAACGACACTGAAGTTGCCGGTTGAAATTATCACCGCGTGGCCCTTTTGAACTAACAGGCCAGTGTTGTTGGCAACTCTCAAGAAAGGGTCGTGGGCGCTAATGTCCAACAGGCTCGAGACGAAATGTTTCCCGTCCGACACGAAGAGCACAAACCGCCCGGTGCTCACGCCCTTGTGCACGAACAACACGCGCTTCTCGGCCAGATCCTTCTGGTGGAACTGGAAGAGCCGATGAGAAGTGTCGTTGGCTAGGACCAGGTCTCCCATCGGGATTCCACGGCGGGTGTAAAGCAATTGGCCGTCGTCAAAGTCGGAGTCTAAGTCGCGATAACAGAGGTCCTCGGTAGTGAGCAGCCTCCGCCCCTCTCGCACAACGTTGAACACTTTGTCGATAACCCGCACTGGCTTTTGGTCGTTGACAAGCTGGATAGAGATGTTGAACGTGCCCTCTTTGGATCCAATGTCATCCTCTGCAATGGAAGATTTGAACCCTGGACTGGTGGAAGCTATGAAAGTGAATTCATCTTGTGTCGCTTCGCTGTCATCTTGGATGTACATTATACGCTCCTCTAAAATGTCCTGATTACTAAATGTGATGATCTTGTTGTAGCTAGCATTGGAGTTTGACTGACTTATACGGGATAGTTTTCCATATTTTGGACTATTAGTGACAGTGTAGTACATATCCTTTGTACTCAATGTCTCTGCAAACAACTCATCCTTTGTGATCAATTTACTTTCTCCTTCCAAAAGAGACAGTCCATCATTTCTCATGAAAACACTATTGATGTCTGCTTTAATAGATATGTTATAATCAAAGCTTTGAGACTGGGCATGTTTTGAAAACACTAGGAACCTAAAGCTGTCATTTGTATCTTCATATGGCCTGTCAACTAGTTCATAATGTACTTTCAGATTTGTTACATTCCTTTGGCTAAACGTTGCATTCTTCCTCAAGACTGTATTGTGAAGCAGCAGCCTTCCTTTCTTTGGTGTGTTGAGGACCCTATAGTACAGCTCTTCCTCTACCAGGGCTACGCCTTCAGCTGTGGCATACAGGTACTCTGAATCCAAAGTCACTTTTCGAACTTTATCCATAACTGCTATTACATTTCTCACCAGGCTGAACCTTACCCACTTCACCGTGATAGGGAAGAGCAGTTCAGTGGTAGCCCTCCCAGCAATGGTGACCTTGCACTTGAAATAATCCGTGGCAGCGCTTGTCTGGATCTCTCTGAAGGTGCTGATATATCTAAGGCGCTCTTTTTCTAGAAGCCTTTGGGAAAACGTTTCGGTGGACCTCCACTCGCCACTGGAGTGAAGCCTCTGCAGTTCTCCATACTGAGGGGGTTCAACGGTATCATAGCGGATGTCGACCGCCTGCTTCACAGCGTTTGTTTGCACGGCCAACTGCTTTGATCCAATCGCGCCGTGTTCTCCTTGTGTGATTTCAAGGCCTGTATTGTTGGCAATCTTGTACTCCAGTGCTATGGCCATAACCCTAAGAACCACAGTGTTGCTGACTCTTTCTCCGTCACTGACTCTGAACACTATCCTCGAATTCCTCACCCCTGCGTGGACGTAGTACACCTTCAGTTCCGCTAAGTCTGTGTAGGAGAATGTAGTCACTGCAGAGCCAGGGTTGGTCTCTATTTCCAAATACCCAGCATCTGCATTCAGGTTTCCCAGCACAGAGAAGACAAGATTGGTGTAGTTGCTATCAACATCTGTAGCTTTCAAAACATCTGTAGTTAAGTGTTTCCTTGAGTTTTCTAATAGAATAAAGAGATTTCCTTCAGGCAGACTCAGTTCAGGTGCATCATTGGTAGGGGTTACAGTTATGTTGTACCGATACAATTTATTTCCCTTCAGGTAATTGGGAACTTGCTTCCTACTGCTTGAAAATATGGAAAACATGAAGAAGTCCTCTGGGTCTTCTGAACCTCCGTGGATATACATGACTCGTTCATGCCAAAGGTCCAACATGCTAAAGGAGTTCTCCTCTTGGTCTTGGTCAACATCCAGCCTTATCTGACCGTGTGTTGGTTGCTCTTGTATTTTGAACATAATCTGAGACTGACGAATTCCAAGGCTTTTGAAGTCCAAGTGAACCTTGATGTGTTTAGACTCAAGTGAGGCTCTGCCTCCTTCTGGAACAACAAGGTTTTTCAGGAGGACAAAGTTGGAACCGTACTGTTTGTCTAAACCTCTTGCAAGAGTAGACATGGGAAGTGCTGGCCTTGGCGTTACTAAATGAAGTTGGACGTTAGGGACTGTGGTTGGTCTCACTGTGGTCGATGGTTCTGGTTCTTTCTCTGGTTCACAGCCAACTGATATATCTTTGGTAACAATAGCCATGGAAAGACCAATCTTGACACCATTGACTTTGATGTCCTTTAAACATCCCTTTAAGGATCCTCCTCGCACACGTTTTCCCGACACAGAGAGCAGGCCTGCCTTCCTGACTTCTGATCTGGTGCTGTCATCAATACCCCCGACAAAAAGAGATCCCTTCAACTGAAGTCCTTTTAAGCGAGATCCAATATTGGTTTTTACTACCTCTTCATCCACAGTTAGCTGGAGGCTTTTAGCGTTGAAGTGCAAGTTAAGGGAATGCCATTTTCTATCATTAACGAAAGTGAGTGAGCGAACTTCCGTCTTGGTTCCGCCTTTACCCACTATGGCAACTGGCAGACCTTCCTGAATCTCCACGGCAACAAAATCTCCTCCCCGGGCCGAACTGTACAGCACAATGCCCTCTGTGGCAGACGTGTGCACAACACACTCAAACAGACCTTCCTGCTGGGCATTCCAAGGGAGAAAAGAGATATAGGCCTTGGAACTGAAGAAGCTAACCGGGTCCTCCTCGGTGGCAAAGAACTGGGGGCTGCACCCAAGCGACACCTCATGGACGCTCTTGAAGCCGGTGTAAGGCCTTAGCGACGACAGTATGTCATGCTCATTGAAGACCACCTCGTCCACACAGCCACGGAAGCCTGACAGATCGCTGGGCAGGTAGAGTTTGTCAAGGCCCCCTGAGCCTCCGACGAAGAGGCCATCGTCTATGTTGAGGTCATGGTGGGGCCCGGGCATCTTCAGGAAGGTGTGAGAGTTCTTGTCCACCGTCAGTGTGACGTTGGTTTGCTCATGGTGGACCTCCACGGAGTGCCAGGCCAGGTCATTGAGCTGAGTGCCTCTCTCCGAGTTTAGCAGTCGCTCTCCTGAGCCCAAGTCCAGTTTTACCTGAGAATAGACATAAAACCAAAGTTCAAGGCAGGGACACAGGCAAAATTGCAGTAATCAAAGCAACAATTCTATAACAACAATTAAATTTTTTATAATAGTATTATTTTTTGTTTCAAGACTGTACTCAAAATGATTAAGGGAAACCAGAAATTGAATTTGCTTAAAATATGTATTGTGTAGAATCTACCAGCCATCTAGCAAAACAGTGATTATGTCAACATTCATCTTGTGAATCCCACACAAGTACCCACCAGTACTTGCATTTGTAGACCAATTATATCCCATGCCGTCACCAGTTGTTACAATAACAACTCTACCCTCGAGCCGGAAGAACATTTGTATTAATCGCTTAGCCTTTGGCTGTGCCCTTTGAGCATCATGTCACCATCTCAGACTACTGCTTCATTTAGGTAACACACTTGTCAAGACTTGCAGACACTGAGTCCCAGCTATTCATGCAAAGCTTTGGGGGCAGCCATGTTCATCTGACTCACTGGGATTGAGACCACAAGCCCAGGGATAACTTTCGGTACACCAAAAAAAACTCAGTAACAAGGATGAGTGGTTCTCCCTTCATGTGCACCCAAGTGCTACGATACAGCCAGTATAATTCACTCCCACCCAGTCTAAATGGAGATGAAGTCGTGTCACAAGGAATACTGCAGTGTGATGCACAGTGCATAAATAGATCAATAAAGAAATACGTTTCAAGCATTTATGTAAGTCTGTATAGCTTATCTTTCAAATTGTGTGTCGATTCTGAAGGGCAAAATTACTTATCTCTTTGGGAGCTGTCTAATAGCTCCTAAATGCTCCTAAATGCACTAGCCATTCAATTCTCTAGGAGATGGCAACCATATCTTTTAACTCCAGGAAGGGGAGACTAGGACCAAATGCATCAACTCATTCAAGTGCAAGTTGCCTCATCTAATTATAAGCTGGCGTCCCGGCCATAATTATGAGCTGGGGTCCCGGCCGTGACAACAAACAGCTGGCATGGTGTGGCGTTCACTCAGATTGCGCTAGATCTTCTGTCATCTTGTGTCACTGTGTTCACAGAGTGGCGCTGTCAGACGAGCACCCGGAGGTGCTCTGACTTGTTTAGTGTCTTAGCCTGTGTGTTAAGACACTAAACACTACGCATGTTTGAGCACAACATCTCATGTGTTGATGCTAGAATACATCTTAAGATGTGTGTGTGTGTGTGTGTGTGTGATAATACAGATTGAGAGATGTGTGTGTGTGTGTGTGTGTGACTACAGATTTAGAGATGTCTCTGTCTGTGTGTGTGTGTGTGTGTGTGTGATAATACAGATTGAGAGATGTCTGTGTGTGTATATGCATGACTGCATGTGTGTGGTGTGTGTGTGTGTGTGTGTATACACGGGGCTAGCTCTACCTGCAGGCGCCCAGCATGGAGCTCTACCAAGAAGTGGTCGGAGCGGCCGGCAGCGAGGAACAGCAGGCCGCCGGCACTGGAGGTCCGGAAACGAATACGGAGCACGTTGCGCTCGGATGACTCCGTCGCCTTGAGCTGGACGAAGCCGTCGCCGTAGAAGGAAGCTAGGGAACGAAGAGGTGGAGAAAAGAAAGAAAGAATATATATATGGTTAATTTCTACACTTTACGTTTCTTCTTTGGTGTCTGGATGGGGAGTGCTTCTACAGTGGACTTAGGACCGGGCAATATATCTATATTATATCAATATTGTGATATGAGACTAGATATCGCAGGTAGCTGTGAGTTTGCTACAATACTTTTTTTATAAAAATACATTTTTTATAAGATTTTGTGAAATAATCAAAGTATTTGGTAAAAAATATCGATATTTGATTTTGTCCATATCGCCCAGCACTAAGTGGCCTTCAACAAAATAGGTTCCCCTCTGGACATCTGGGACACGGTGGAGAGTGGGGCAACAGGAAGACGGGTGTCCGGGCGATAAAGCAAACGCACACGTCGTCATGTATGGCGGTGGTCTTAATATAGCACACGTGACATTTAGACAAGGGAAAGCTGGGTTAATTATCATGCTGGTTGCTCATGTCAAAGCACCACACACACACACACACACACACACAAACACACACTGGACTTCATGAATAGTGTGTTGCTTGGAGTTGGTGTTCCAGTCTTGGGTTTCCTGGATTCTGCTTCATTCTATTCCTTGGCAGCTTCAATATTAGGTTACTTATAAAAACAAATACTAAAAAAAAAACACATTCATCACATATAGATGAGAGCGAGACACTACTCATTTTCTGATTTCCAAGAAAATAGTTGAGCGTGTTAACATGAATGAAACCAGTGTTTTCATCCCCCCCCATTAATGGTAAACCACACGACTCCATAGGCTGTGGATGTGGATTAGAGAGAAGGGGACAGGTTTGGGCCTGCCTTACCCTGACAGACAACCCTCAACCTGCACATGAAAGGCTCTGACATCCCCACATTGTCTCCGAGCCCAGCATCCAGGTAGCACGTGGCGCACAGACCCAGCTGTTCTTCCTAGCTCACCTCCCCGTCATCGCGCATCACCCTGTAATCTGGACAAATACGCTCCGACGCTTTCTCATCGCTGGCCACCAGCACCCAGACAGCACGATTTCAGAAAGTGTCTTGATGGGTATTCCTGGTATTCCACAGTTTCTTTCACAGGTTCACTCTTTCTCTCTGAACAACTGTGTGCATATGAACACACTCATATGAACACACTCCAGGTCTAATGCATTGCCGATGGCTGATTCCAGTTCTAATGCAGCCCATTGCTGTGGACTGAAGTGCAAGGACAGTGTAATGGAAAATGACAATATGTACTCTGATCAAAATCATACAATGCCTTTAAAAGGACTCACCGCTTTTCAACTGGCGTTTTTCACACTATATTGATGTTCTTGTTCTATTCTCTCTACTTTGTTTCTGTAGACTGTAGACTAAGGTGTATCTTAATTTGCCTCCTTTATAAATGTCATGGTTAAGTAGTTTGTAGACAATGCTGTTATTAATCCAGACCGTACCATATTCATAGATATTGCAGATATTGTAAACAACTCATAACCAAGTCTCCGGGAGTATCTTGGCAAGAATGATATTGCATTGCTTTGCGGATGCTCTTCTCCTGTTCTGCAGAATACAGGAATGGTATTTTCAGAGTGGTCTAGTTTTTATACGATCATCTCACTAGTATACTGGATACTTAAATTCCACAACAACAATGAATTAGGTATGCCTGACTGCTGCCAGGACAAATGGAAATGGTGAAAAAGTTACAATAATGTGGGTTAATGCATTTGCCCACCTAATAGGGTTAATGCAATGGGACATGGCATTACTTTACTAAACCCACGATACTTAGTCGTTGAACAACCAGAATTCAACTACTAACCAATGAAAATTCTGGCTTTTAACCAATTAAAAAAATGGTTACAATGTCCTAATCAATAGCTCATTATAGACACCAAAAAAATGTATTCTTCAAAGACTATAACAGCGAACGGGAATGCAATCTGATGGATACTAGCCTATTGGCAATACTCCTCTGACCCGGGTCTGATAACCACTAGGCTATAACAATATAGTAAACACCAAAAAGCTTGTGCATTTTTTTGCTCAATTTCAGATCAATATGACATTAATACTTTAGTCTTACCAGACATAATAGTGAGCAGACATCCCATTGAGCTCTGGTACCTGTTGGGTATTTACTTCCCATTATCGTTATCGTATGCACAAAGTGTTTAATGGATCAAAACTGCAGCCCTGAATGACCCTTATCTTGGCCTATGTGAGCCCCCTACAGATTATAGTTGCAGATGTAATTGTTGGATGCCATCAGGAGAGAAATGAGTGGATAATAAACGCATAGGGATAGCTCCAGGATATTTGTACCCTGGGTGAGTTATTCCAGAGATTACTGGCGGTGACGCAGCGGGACTGAATGTATTATTACTGATGTGTGTTTAGTACACACATCAGAATAGAACATATTCCTAAAAGAAAACCTACCAAAAAATATTTTTCTTTAGCTGGGGTTATCATGTTTTATATATGGTGCATGGGCATAATTTCTTATATATGGTGATATTTTTCACTTACAATGATGAACACTGTTTGATCCCTGTGTGCGATTGTCCTGTACATGCAATCTGTCTTTCATTGTTAGGTTTACAGAAAGGGTATTTCCAAGAGTCATTTGCCTGTGAGGTAGGTAGACTTCTTCAAGAGCAGTTAAAATAGCAATCAGAGTATGTTGAGTGATTTGCCCGAAGGCCAATTTTATATGGATGGAAAAAACGATCAGTTACATATAAATCACCTCAGGACTACCTTTGTAGTAGAAGCTTTAGGAGTAATTATTGACAGAATAACATGTCGGCCCAACCTTCACAGAGTACTAAATGTTTCCAGTGTATCTCTATCACAGGATAAGCAGGAAACGTATACTTTTCAACATGTTCAAGTAAAAAGACCTAAGACCCATCAATCATTAGGATCCACAATACTTCCCACGCATTATTTCGACTTAAAAGAAAAGCCCACATCCATGTCCCTGACGTCTCCTAAGTGCAGAGAGACGCGAGACGTGCATTTTAAGTACGTCAATGAGAGAGCGTCGCTGCGGTGCAGAAGACGAATCCCTCTCCTCAAACTCGTCCATGTGAACTTAGCAGAAATAGAGGGTTGTCGCGCCCCGCGTCTTTCATCTACGCCTCTGTGTGGGCAGTCACTGACTCACTGACAAGGACATAGTTAGTGAGCATCCACAAAGCACTCTTTCCAAAAGAACAAAACCAGTGACCCCCATGAGCAAATGCCTACTTGTGTAAAAAGGGGGAATAATCCCTGTAATTTCCCTATGCTTCTGAAGCGCGGCCCTGGGAATATTCACTGGCCATCGTAAAGATGAAGCATCAACGTGACTTATGAGTCGTAAGATGCAGTAAAAACCTAAAAAAGGAAAATGAACACAGGTTTTAGACGCAAATGCTATAGTAAATAATACTGATTTTGTTTGCGTTACACTTCAGTAAATAACGACTAGTGTGCGACTTATGAGTGACTTATGAGGTTGGTTGCACATTTAGCATCAGAGGATGTTCGATTGATTCAGTTGAGGTTCAAAGACTTTCTGGAAGATCTTTGGGTTCCTGTGCAACACA
>OMKN01009500.1:1677-15168 GCA_900302345.1 Melanonus zugmayeri | reverse complement strand
ACCTTGAGGGTGGCCCCCCAGTGTGTGTGTGTATGTGTGTGTGTATGTGTCAGTGTCACGTAGGAGCAGGTTCAGGTTGAGGATTTTGAGGATGCTGTACTTATGTGGCCAGGTGGGGGGAGCTACTATTGCCGCTTGCAGATAATATAGCACCATAATTCAGATGCTGTTTTTGTGAGTTTTAGTGACATCTTATTTGTTATGGCAGGTTTTACCACCAGGAGTTTATAGGGCCATGTTTACACAGGCAAAGGTGGACTTGACCTGGACTCTTGGCAGTTGGAAATGGCTATTTCTGGCTATTTTTTTTTATAATTCATTGAAAGCTTCCAAAATCGAGCGTGGCATATTCAGTGGCATGGCTGGCTTGGTCTTGCCTGTTATTTTATTTCTCAAAGTTAGGGTACTTTTTCGCTGATGCTAACGTTTTGTTGACAATGATATTGATATATAAAGCTTTTAAGCTTTTCTAGTTACCTGAACAGTTTGGACAAAAGCATCCCAAGAAACATCACTATCGGTAAATGTACACGTAGTCTACCTCGCGGCTGTGCGATGAGTCTAAAAACAGTGCGAACAGGGTTGGGGTTGGCGAACAGGGTTTTTCGCTCACTGGGCTCCGGTGCCGGTGAGCGTCAGCGTGTTGTTGTACTAATGGACGGCCCGTTGAGGCACTTTGTTGTCAGGGTATTCTGACTCACACACATCCCCTTCACTCAGCTCTGTGCACCTGGCTTCAACCCCACTCTCTCTGGAGCCTCTCTTGAAATGCGGAAAAAAAACAATGGATTTGACGTCACCTCTGTTTACACAAGCCCACGGGACACCCACCTGCCTCATCTGATAATCCACACACACACACACACACACCCCGCTAATGAAAACCGTATCAGGTAGAATACCGTAAGCAGGGTCTACCGAGATCAAAGCATATGAGTCACATTTTAATCAAAACTTTTCAGACGATGCCGAGTCGGTAGCCACGGTCTCGACTCCACGGGTGGCTCCAATATTCCTTTTCATAAATTAATACTGGTCAACACTTTTTTGGGGGGGTGGTCTTTTATTTATAACTAGCGATCAATTCTCTTGTTTTTTTTGTAACAAAATGAATCCATTGAAGCTGGTAAAGGTGGACGAGGGGCTGACAGGTACGCTGGCGTTGTTTTTTGGCGCGCTGCGGACTGTGTGCGCGGTGGCCTGTTGAAGATGTTGAAGCGTGTTGTTGTGTTCACGTTGAAGATGTTGAAGCATGTTGTTGTGTTCCTCCTGGCTAACTTACTTACTTACTCTTGGTCTCTCTTCCCGCAGGCTTGAGATTCTTAAGGGCCTTAAGACTCATACAGTTCTCAGAAATTTTACAGTTTTTGAATATATTGAAAACAAGGTAAGTCCATTGTTATTTTCTCCATCGTAATCTGAGTCTACCAGAAATAGTCATGTCATGTTTTGTACGTCATTTGTTGTATTTATTTTGTGTTTATTTGAGTGACATTGTATATGCTCACATGTTGCATGGTGTGTGTGGCGCATGATTCATTTAATAAGTCTGTCTTTTGTTCTATATGAGTTTGGTCATCATAACATAAAATCATGACATCATGACATGTTTTAGCGAAATATTGTGTGAAAAAGTAATCTGTAATTTGTACTATTGTGCCAGATCCAAAACAAGCCGTAGTATGTTATGTTTTATGTCATGCATGTTATTTGTCTTCAACTAAAGTCACGCATACACACACGTTGCCACAGAATAGTATGTGTGGTGCAGAGCCGGACATATCAGCAGCGCTCTCTCCGTTCCTCTGCTGTTTAGAATTAAGGTTTTCTGCACAGATGTCAGCTAGAGCTTATAGCTCGATGAAATGTTTTCACAATAATCTCCTCACTCATTTACTCAGAGGAAGGTAAGAAGAGGACACACACAAACACACTCCATGAATGTACAGAGACTATTTTAATCTCAAGACAGACACATTTGTCCGGCTAAAATGCGTTTTTTTTCTTGCATATATTCCCCAATACTAGTCCAGAAGCTTAAAATGGGAAAACACACAGTTCCTTATACAAACAACATGCACTTGCGTTGTGTATTCAACAATACGTTGGTTTAAAACAATCATATATCCACCTTTATATTCTAACAACGTGCTGTAACACTATATTACTCGGTGAACCCAATCGCCACTCTCTGTGATATCATGATCTATTTAAATATTGAAGATTACAGAGGTGTATGTTGTAATGCTTTTTTTCACTAGTAACTCGATAAAGTTGGTGAACCTGTGTTCAATCTTCATAAGCACATGGCTTACAGCAGCCGGCTTCATCCATTTGGTAAGTTTGTAGTCACTAATCAAAATGGATTATAGAAGCATGGTAAATGTTCATATTTGGTATAACAAACTACTTTTTAATCATTTGAAAGGTTTGTTTATTTATCCTACAATGCACTTCAGTATAGTATAGTATACTTGTTGGAACCACTTCTTACCACTTCTTGGTAGAATTGTTACAATTGCCCCACATTTTCATCTTATCTTATATGTTAAGGTTTTATGGAAATAAACACACTTTCTCTACACAACACAGTCTCTCTCTCTCACTGACTCACTCACACAGTCTGAAACAGCAGTGCAATATAAGATGCCTATCTCACACACTCACTCTCTCACTCACTCACTCACCCACCCACTCACTCACTCACCCACTCACTCGCTCAGTCTGAAGCAGCAGTGCAATATAAGATGCCTATCTCACACACTCACTCTCTGTCTCTCTGTCTCCGTCTCCCTCTTTGTCTCCGTCTCCCCCTCTGCCGTGACATCAGTTCTCTCGTTGCCTGCTGTGTAAATCCTGACCTGTGTTCCAGGTGGAGAACTCTGGAGACCCTTGGGAGGACTTCCAGAACTCCCAGGCTCTCTCCTACTGGGAATGTGTCTACCTGCTCATGGTCACCATGTCCACTGTGGGCTATGGAGACGTTTATGCAAAGACCACACTGGGTCGTCTTTTCATGGTCTTCTTCATCCTTGGTGGTTTGGTAAAATAACCTCTCATACTTTATCCCCGCCAAAAAAAACCCTGTTAGCTTACAATGAGATGGAAAAACCCTGCTGTAAAATCCATGGAATTATTTGGTATTTTTTTGTTCGTTGTTTGGTGTGGAAAAACACTAGTTATTAGTATTTTTGTTGCGTATGTGTTTTGCATTTTGAACATTTAGTTTAATTTCCCCAGCTTTTTGTTTTAATGAATGGAATCTATTATCGTTTTGATGTTGGTTTTGTTGTGTTTGCTCATCATCTGATCCTGTTTGTGTAGAATTTGGTTTACAGGAAATGACCATGATTTCAGGTGGCATCACTGTCCTCCATTTCTACTCACTTTCCAACAAACACCATGATGAGGGCTTGATTTAACGCCAGCTTATTGGATAAACAGTAGCACTTGCTCTCAAATGTAATACCTGTCGCTGTAGTAAAGTTATAACTACACTAGCTAGAAACTTCTTTGAGAATAAACCTACCCCCTGATTTATTCAAATAAGTGCCCAATATGATCTAGGGCTGCCCATAGCAAAGGTTAATCCACAAAAGAAGAGGGCAAAATATAAATGTATATAGACATACATCTACATATAATTAGTGCACCACTGTCACTCAAAGCACACATTATGAATCTATGAAGAGCTCATCAGTTAATCAACGTTTTCAGCTAACATCTGAATTCCATCAAGCTTTGCGATCAAATCAACCCATCATGTGTTTTTTGTTGGACAAAACATGGCACATAAGGCTTTATTTTCTATGCTTCTTTCACTTTACTTTTTTCTATCACAGATTGACATGCCACCGTCAGCTGTGTCTTTGTTTTTCTGCAATTTTTCTTCCCGTTTCCCTCTGATATTTGTAGATGTTGGCTTGGCAATTTTCTTTTCTCTCGCTTTCCATTCTTTCTCTTCATAGTTAAAGGTGCTATATGTAACAAATGTTACTGTACTAAATCATAAAATGACCACGATATGTCATCAGAGATGAAGGAAACAGGCTAAGTCAAAATACTGGCTTCTCCAACAACAACGCTACAGCCAGTATGTTCTCCTTGAAATGTCCATGCCGGGTCGGAACGTGTGCTTTTGTTTTGGCCTGTGTGTTCACTATTCTCCCAGTACCCTGGGTTGCCAGATATGAAACGAATTGGCACAGAAGGATTATATTTATATTTATAATTTGCAACAATAAATAAATTGCAAACTTATACATTAGCTGATCAACTTACAGTGTAGGACTCGTCACTTGTCATTGTCACAATAGAATACCTGCGCTCGTCTCATATAATGTTGCGCTCGGCTCGTCTTGCGCTCGTGTTCGTTCAGTGTCCTCAACCTGGCAACGAGCGTGAGCTTCGAGTCTGGGGAGGAGGGGGCGGGCGGAGACAACGCTCTCCAATATTGTGAATTTGGACTGCAGTACCCATTTTAAACACTCGGTGTCATTGTTACATACAGCACCTTTAAGAATGTAACCCAATATATAATTTCAGGCTACATTCATCAACAATTCTCTTCTACTAATTGACAGGATTACTTTCTTCTTCAGGCTTTTTTTCTTCGTATCATTTTTCAGTTTCTTCAACTGTCAATCCCTCCCCACTCTTCACCACTCACTCCTCCAGATGTAACGGATATCTTTAACGCCAAAACTAGAGGAACTTGCTCTCCCTTTTTTTGCCTATCTCCTTTTTTTTAGTCTCCTCTTCTGTCTTCTATCTTTTTTCCCTTAGGCCATGTTTGCGAGCTACGTCCCTGAAATCATAGAGTTAATAGGAAACCGCAAGAAATATGGCGGTTCCTATAGTGCGGTTAATGGGAGAAAGTAAGTATTCTGGGAGGCTCTGCGTGCCTCCGACGCAGTAGAGCCTTCGCTGCATGCCATTTTCTTTTTTCTTTTTTGTTTTCATTGCATGTAGGCCATGTTTGCTCGCTACGTGCCAGAAATTGCCGCTCTCATCCTTAATCGGAAGAAATACGGAGGGAGTTATAACTCGACACGAGGCAGAAAGTAAGTCAAACAAAGTAAAAGTCCCCCCTCTAAAAAATTTTTACGAACTTTGAATGGTGTGGTTTTGTGTGACTTGCGTGTCCCTCTCTTACAGAGGCGATACACCCTCACAACTGTAAATGAGTGACAACTGTAACCCGGGATCCTATGATCTCCTATATTTCATATACATTTTATTTTTACATTTATGTAGCCTAAGCAAAAGTCACACATGGTGACTGAAGACCTAGGCCATGATTATCTGTATGAAGCCTATGCTTTGGTGCACTGCTTGGGAGTACATGTCTGCTTTGTAGTCATTTGTATTTGTGGTTTATCATGCAACAGATTTATAGCACATGTAGGGTTTTCTCTTTGATCTATAACTGGAAAAATTGGCTGTGATGAGAAGTACTAGTAACTGCCAAAATGAATATAACAAACTGTTATACTTATTTTATAAACACTATATACTATTTTGACAAACCCCTGTGAAAATAAACAGTAAAAGTCAAAATTATAATGATTTGGCATTTGCCAACAGTGGCAGTGACAGTATGGCTAATAGTAGTTGCAGTAAAGTATATATAGTATTATAAGAAGAGTTTATATATAGTTTCTATAGTCACAGCTTATTTAACAGTGATCTCTTTTAAGAAAATCCTACATGAGTGACCAGTGAATGCGTAATGTCTCGGTTAAGCTGCTTATGTGTCTATATGTCCTTGCATATTGTGTTTGTGAAATCACATTTTCATCATCCACCCATCTCCCTCCATTGGGTTTCACATGGCCGTCATTCACAAAGACCCAAACTCTACAATACTTGTCATCTTGAATGCACCTCTGACAAAAATACAATTTGTGCCATTACAATTATCTTAAAGGCCTTTAGTCATTTCAAAAACAGTGTATGCATCCAATGAATTGCATTGCAGTGTTTATCTACTGTGGGGAGCCATTGCCTTCACCAAACAACTACTTATTTACGAGCCATTATTTATGATCCATTAATATACAAATTGCCAATGTCACTGGCTTGGCGTGAGTGTCTTTATTCTTCAGCGCTATTCATGAACAATCCTAAAAAACATTCAAGCTTTCATTACCAATCTCGGCATTCAGAATATTCTAGAGATTACCTCCCCTCACGCCTCACCTGCTGGGCTCGCATGCCATCGCTTGCTTCTTGCGTGATTTTGTATCGTTGCATTTGTCTCTTATTATTCATCAGTTTAAAATGGTTTTTGCTCGCTATGCTTGTGCAAACTGCTACACTCTTGGCCTTTATCTTCAGTCTGAACCACCTACACCTTCCTCAACAGACCTCAACACACACGACACACAGAGAAAAAAATTATCTATTTTTGCAATAGTTTATGAAGAGGCTCTGTTTTTTCTGCCACCCGATCGACTACTTCCTCAAAGCCCTCGACAGAACAGTTTTTTTTAGCTTGCTTTTTTTAATTTTAGTTTCTTCGATTTTTGACGAATTTGGTTTGAGAAATGTGTTGTTTTGTATTTGTATGTGTTTCTTGTTAATTTTTGATGTGTTATAATAGTAAACATTGTCATAGTTTTTGGAAAGTAGGTGTTTTTTACATGGTCACATAGCTACGATAAAGTTCCAATGTCTGTGATCCACTTCTAGGTCAGGTATTTCCCAACTAAGCAGCTTTTACTCACACTTATGTCTGTTGATTCATAGCGTTGTACAAATGTTGACCACGTCTCTAATCACATCAATACTTTCTGCTATAACAAAACATATACGTCAAGTTAATTCTAATTAATTACTGTTTTTTTTATTCTTCCCCTTTCTTCTATTTCCTTATTTCTTTTTTTCTCATTCTATTCCTTGCACTACTGTCACACTATACATTCCCATGAATATGCAAATTAAGATTATTGACTCAATTGTTAACCATCATGAATGCAATTAGACGACTATATATTTAATGTGTCCTAAACAATGAGGCAATGGAAAGAACACGTAGCCTTTACGTTATACAGTTTTAAATTGTATCATTCAGCAAACAGACACATAATCAATTTATTGCGATTATGCAAAGAACTAAACCCAAATACCGTACTGCATACTATTAACACCTTGTGTATTAACAACTCGACAAAACAAGTTAAAATGGTGATGTTAAAAGTTAAAATGACATACAGTAAAATATTTGTACCACACAAATGTCATATATGTTTACCAGCATGTCAAAGCTGAAATTGAACTTAAAAGTAAAAATGTTAAAAAAATGTTCAACTGCTGAAATCTAATAAGGAAGCGGACATATTTGATTGAGAGTCTAGATATATAAAGACCCTCGATACGGCAACACAACACACTAATAATAATAATCTCCAGTCTGATCCGGTCTAATCTCACATTCAAAATCCACCATAGTCTTTGACCTCCACCTGCCACAGACCTCCCCTCCCCTCTCTCTCCATAGCACACATGTAGCATCTTAAACCTTGTTCCACCTGTTCCCATCAATAAAATGTCTTCCATTCAATCGCTGTGTGAATAGTTTGACTGACTCATAGATGATAATCTATGAGTCAGTATTCTGCAGTATTTTCTTTGGGGGGGGAGATTGTTGGAGGTTATTATTATTATTTTTTTATATAATTGTGCCCATCACATCATTGTAGTGTGGATTCCACTTGGAATATGAATATCATCCTTGTTGTTGTTTTTTCCAACGGGTCTGTGCCTTGTTTTCTAGGCACATCGTGGTCTGTGGTCACATTACGCTGGAGAGTGTGTCCAACTTTCTAAAAGACTTCCTGCACAAGGACAGGGATGATGTGAATGTAGAAATAGTTTTTCTTCATAAGTAAGTATCACGAGTCCCACTTTTGTTTTTTATCTTGTTGCATTTCATAACCTTGGATTCATTCGTATCATTTGTTTTTATTTTTATTTAATACCAATGAGATAATCCTGCAAAAATATGCGGCACATCCTTTACAAAATCCTTTTGTGAGATTAAAAGTGGTTGTGTGTGTTGTTGCTCTGTTCCTTCAGTATTTCCCCTAATCTTGAGCTGGAAGCCTTGTTTAAACGCCACTTCACCCAGGTGGAGTTCTACCAAGGGTCTGTCCTCAACCCACATGACCTGGCCAGAGTCAAGGTAAGCTTACATAACAGAGCACTATGTTGTCACATCATGTTGGCCTTCTTGGCCTGGTCTCTCTTGAAAAATAGATTTTTAATCTTAAGGGACTAACCTGGTCAAATAAAAGTAAAATAGATTAAAAAAAACTGTGGAAATGCAAGTGAAAATCAAAAATGTGTACTGATATGTTGATATGTTGAATGAAATACTGAACTGTAAACTATAGACGATTCTCATCATCACCGAATCTAAATTCAAAACAATCCAAATGTAGGGGTAGACTTCATGTCCACGGTCATGCTGGGACTTCAGGAAAAAGGTCTGTGTTACAATGCATCGGTATCTTGATTTCATTCGTCAACACCACGTTATTGCTGTTTCAGATTGAGTCTGCGGATGCTTGTTTGATTCTGGCCAATAAATACTGTGCTGACCCCGATGCAGAGGATGCCTCCAATATAATGAGGTAGCTGATATTGCACTGCTGCCTCTCTCTCTCTGTGTGTGTGTGTGTGTGTGTGTGTGTGTGTGTGTGTGTGTGTTTGATACTTGTGATATGTGTGTATATAAATAGATGTGGTAACAAGGCTAATTGTTTGTATGCATATATTATACATGCCGTCATTGTTTACTTCCTATTCCCTATCGGAATTATTTGATTGCTTGGTTGTAATCAGGAATTCATTAAGCGCGTGAATACTATTTCATATGCATACACGTCACCGCAAATCAACTCGTTTTATCGCTCTGCTGCTTCAGCCTCGTCGTCAGGGGAGGCAAGACATGAAAGTGAATTGTCGCCGGGGCTGTATGTCATTTTGAGTGCTTTCCTCTCCAGACAGTAAATGTTGGGCTCTCGTCACGGGCTTATAGGGAAATCAATGTGCCCCGCCGCCGCCGCCGCGTCACTCCCCGAGATCTGAATAGTGTGCATAGGGGAGGATGTAGGAACCCAGTCGTACAGAGAGGACTCTCTCTGTACGACGCAGACATGAGCTCAGCACCAGCAGACCACCAGGCTACATGCTCCCTTCAGGCTGAGCTATTGACTGGCTGATCAGCACCCCATCAGTCACTTCTAAAGTCTTCTTATGTCTTTACCGATGAATAGACTAGCATGACTAGATTGGACTGCTCCTTGGGGTAGGGCTGCATGATTTTGACAAGGATGATAATTGTGATTAGTTTGCCCAATATTGTGATGCGAATTATTCATTGTGATCATTGATTCAATTAATATTGTGTGGTGCCTACTATACGGTAGGCGCCACACAATATTAATTGAATCGAAAAAACAATAATAAAGCAATTGCTGAGTTGTAACGGTTTGTAATTAGATTTTAATGTAACAGGCGTACAAAATCTGATTTATTTATGTTTTTATAATTTTTTTCATTTTTGTTTTTATAAATAAATTGCAACCTTTCACGATAATTGCAGAGGCCAAATCGCAATTTTGATTAATATGCAATTACTTATGCAGCCCTACTTTGGGGGTTCATCGTGGAGAATATATGATGTACAAAATGCTGATTTGTTTTCTGTTTCCTCATCAGGGTGATATCTATTAAGAACTACCATCCCAAGATCAGAATTATCACCCAGATGTTGCAGTACCACAACAAGGTATGAGGGAAACTCCACACAATACACATGACAGTTGGAACAAAATATAGGAACTGAGCGTGTATCACCGTATGATTCAACTCTACCACCGTGCCAGAGTTAAGTCATGTATATTATTGGTCCGCAGGCCCACCTGTTGAATATCCCGAGTTGGAACTGGAAGGAAGGGGATGACGCCATCTGCCTGGCTGAGCTGAAGCTGGGCTTCATCGCCCAGAGCTGCCTGGCCCAGGGCCTGTCCACCATGCTGGCCAACCTGTTCTCCATGAGGTCCTTCATCAAGGTGCTGCCCACGCATATGCCCGAATTACATTCACAACAAAATGTTTAATTTTAGGTATGGTTGACAGCAACACCCTTCAAACACAAGGCCTTCAATGCTTCACAAATGAAGAAATCACGTTAAAAATAAAAAAATAAACATTAGAAGGTGCAATCATTAAAAGACAATTACATTTAAACACATTTAAACGAAGAAGAAGGCATCACATCTTGCTGGCATTTCTAAGAATGGGCATGTTGAGATACACAGACTAGCTGTCTGTAAATCTCTGTAAACCGGAGATTACCTAACAATTAACAGATAAATGTTAAAAATACAAATATAAGATGGTAAAAGAATAAATATGATGATAAAGCACTTTATTTTTGTGCGGCTTTAATATATATTTTTTTCTTTCTGCTTTTGTGTATTTCTGTTTATCTTCCGAGATCGAGGAAGACACTTGGCAGAAATATTACCTGGAGGGTGTTGCCAACGAGATGTATACAGAGTACCTGTCCAGTGCCTTCGTGGGCTTATCCTTTCCTGTCATCTGCGAGTAAGTAGGCCTACATTCAAGTACCCTTCACCGCCCGTTTTCTAGCGGCTAATGAATGGCTTTTTGCTTTTGTAACTACAAACTCTTGATTTAAGATTCAGGCATTAGAAAATGTATGATAGTGCATCTAAGGCATCACAATTCTAACTATGTCCTCCTCTTGTGCAGACTGTGCTACGTCAAACTCAAGCTGCTACTCATAGCGATTGAGTACAAGTCTGACCAGAGGGAAAGCAGGTAAGGACCAAAATCTACTATGTATACTACAATGTATTCGTTTAGCAGACTTCTATGCAAAGTGTCTTGACATGATGAATTGTATTCACTCTTCTCCATCTTTTGTAGTTTTTTGTGTTGTAGTACTGATTCTGAAAGGGTTACAATTCTACATCAAGGACCACCTTTAGAGAGCACATTAGAGACCACCCTATAGTCAGGATGGTAAACGTAACTGTAGCTTCTCCTGTGTTATTCCCCATGCATATAACCTTTTCTGAGACAACATGTTGTTCACCCTCCAACAGCACGCTCATAAACCCTGGTAACCATGTCAAGATGGAGGAAGGGACCCTGGGCTTCTTCATTGCCAGCGATGCCAAAGAAGTGAAGAGGTAGAGTCCAATTATGTCTAAAGAGGACATTTTTGCTCGTCTCGAAGTAGAAATGTGTATTTTGTTTTGCAATAAGCCGTGAAAATGTCATGCGTGTTGCATTTGGCTTCTCCTGAAAGAAGTGGAGAACGCATCGTGATTTTGACATACAAAAATGATGAAATAATACCATTACACATACATTATATTTACAATAATGTGACAAGACTAGAGATTTTTGTCCCTGACACAAGGATTTAATTTAATGTAACTAACTAAACTAGTAGGTTTCCATCATCTGTAGGCCCTATGTATTATCTTATATTCTTCTTATGCCATTTTCAACAGGGCGCTATTTTACTGCAAGGCCTGCCATGATGACATCACAGATCCCAAAAGGATCAAGAAGTGTGGATGCAAGAAATGTAAGTCTTCCCTTCTTCTTCTCCCCCTGTGCTCCTCACACACACTCGTGTCCACACACACTGTGGTCAATCAGCAACCTGAACCAGTAAACTGTAGCAGTGTAACGTTATAGTTTCCACCTAGGCTGTGTTCGTCCCTTGTCCAGGACATTTAGTCAAGGCATTAATAATTCACCTTATAACATTGTGTAACTTCGTGTTGCCACTTCATGTTACCCGGGACAAAAGATCCCTGAGTGTCTTTGTACATCCTGTGAGTAGATTCACAGGTGGACCAAAAGGCAGAACACCAAGAGACCTTCATCTGCTGATGTTTTTTCCTAATTGCTAATTGTTTAGTATTTGTATCCATTTTGATAATCAATTTCATAGTCTTTTTAAACTTCCGTCCGACATTCTTGGTTCATAGCAATCATTCTGCTTGTGCCTGGATGACATATTTTTTATTTGTACATTTTTTTGTTATGGTGTTCATTCAGTTTGACTTTAACACATTTTTCTTTTCTGTGCAGCTAACCTATTTCAAACTGCTTACATTTATCATTTGTAGGCATCTGAATCCTAAAGGCTTTAATACGAGGATTGTCATTTATTTTTTAAAACATCAACTGACTTAAGAATTGATTGTAAATTACTTTTTACGGCTAGTAGCCTATCTAACCCTCCCATTTGATTTATTCTCTTCCTGCTGCTTGGAAACTTGCCTCAATGTCTTTAACTTTCACTTTATAGTGATATATTGTGAGTAATATCGTGTGTGTTCATGCTCGACAATAACCACGCAACCACAGCCTGCTGCCTCCAGACTGAACTGTCTGACTACATGTTGCATGCACTATGGTCAACGCTTCCTGTTCCTGTCCCCAATGTCCCGCCAAGACCAAACATTTCAACTGACAATGTTCAAAAAGAGGCACAAAAAAGATTGAAGAAAAGTTCATGTTCTTGTTTGACCATATGCAATATCGACAGCTTATTTTGAATCTTTTCTCATTTTTGTGTCAGATACGCTATCTACCCGACCACTGCACATTTCTGACATTTAGATCATTTTAAATATCTATATTTTTTATTCCCATCACTATTACATTGGTCTGCTTGACTCAAGTTGTACTACACTTTTAACACCACCAGATGTCCCCGAAGTCCTTTAATACACGGAACCGACACCGACCATTACTTATTCAAACATACATGAATAATACATTCTCAAACAACCTTGCAACTTGATGTCATATACATCAGAGGGCAGTATATACATGATTTATTTTATGTGACAACAACTTGTAAGACTGACAGCCTTTATGTTTCGAGAACAATGCCCATCAAATCATTTATGAAGCTTTGATTACAATGTTGCTTTATGTTAGACATTGTGACTTTTTATGTGACATTTTTATGGCGTTTTATATATGTATGTTATACACATTTTTGTTCTCAGGCTTCTGTCGTGTTGCTCTACGATTTCACTCACAAAATGTGATGCCACCATTGCATTACGGATATAGCATAGAATTTCGGTTGCCTTGATGAAAATGTATTTTAAAATAACATTCATATAGAGAACGTATCGTTGAGAAATAACAGACCTCAAAGGTGACGCCATTTTCCCTCCATTCTCTCCTTAAAGTCGCATTTACCCTCCAAACCGTATGCCCCTTTGTTCTGATGGTATTTCCACCTAGAAAAACATGTTTTACTTAAAATGTCACGCTCAAACTTCCGTGTACATAGCCATTAAAGAATCCATCGCAACAAATGAAGTACACATTGGTTTTAACAAACATGTGCTCCTGCTAGACAGATACTTCCCTACATCTCTATTATACGTCAAAGATATTGGGCCGTCTTTTGCCTCC
>OMKN01009424.1:5795-18040 GCA_900302345.1 Melanonus zugmayeri | reverse complement strand
GGTTGTCTATTGAAATTCCACAGAAAGAGTAGTATATCAATTCGGGCCTTGCCCTTGTTTGATTCTAGGCATCACTGACTGAATGACTTTGTTTTAAATAAACAATGTGCTCATTTGAATTCCGGTCAGTAAAACCTCACCATGCCCCCTGTACATTTCTTTCTACCTAACCGGTCATTTGTCATCCCTGTAGCAGAGAGAGCGGGTACCTGGTGTCGAAGGGGAAGCTGGTCAGGAGATCCCTACGCGACAGGGTGGCCGTGAGGGGTGTGCCACATGGAACACGGTCCTCAAGAACCTATTCAGGCCTGAAATGAGAAGAATGGTTTGTTGCCTCACACACTCAGGGGAACAATTGATGCAAAGAGAGAGACAGACATAAAACAAGTGGCGGACGTGATGGTGATCGCGGAGGGGACTAGAGTCTAATAAGGAACTCCCTCAAGGAGGGGCCATTTCAAAACAAAAAGGATTGGAACGGGGAAGTTGAGCGGTGCCATGGGCGGAAAGAGATACAAAAGAAGAAAAGAGTAGATATGAGTTGTAGCAGGGAAATGCCTACCTCAAAGTTTTAAAGGAATACTCAGACTTTTTGGGAAACAAGGTTATTTTCCACGTACCCTTAGTCAAAGGGGAAGCACCATAACATTTTTCTTTCTCAATCAGTCCAGTACTCGATTCGACTGAGTTTGAGTTAGTTAAATGCAAAATGTAGCTCAAAACAATCAAGAGTCAATCTCCTGCTTCCATTGATTTTGGCTAACTCGGTCAAATGCTAACTTGGTCAAATGGAGGGCTGGGCTGATTGAGAGAAAAAAGGTACGGTGCATCTCGTTTGACTATGAGTCAATGGAAAACAACCTTGTTTCCCCAAAAAGTCGGAGTATTCCTTTAATACATATTCCATGTTGGTCATCCCTCCATCATTGTCCATTCCCACTAGAGGAATTTTTTTCAGTATATGATTTAAAATGGAAATAAATTTATACAATATATTTTTGCTTTATTTTCTGTGTGTGTGATGGAGAGAATGAGTCTGTTCAGTAACTTACAATACCTTTTGCTGCTTCATATAAGATAGGATAATATGTACTTTATTCATTTCATTAAAATGTGGGGATCTGCGTTCATACGTTCTTTCTACCCAACCCGTTTCTCATCTCTGTAGCAGAGAGAACCAGAACCTCTTTAAGCCTTAATTGCATTAGACTTCTGTGGGTGACTCCAGTATATTGCATGTTAGTACAATTTACTTATCCTTACCTTTTGACTCATCTATTCATCAGCTACGGGATTTTTCTTTTAAATTAAGTGACACCATATGCAATGCGCCCACAGGCTAGGTAGAAGTTGATATTGCAGTGTAAATGCAGATTCCCTCCAAATATGTGCTGCAACAACATCAGCCTATTTACTATTCCACCACATCTGGTCAGACACAGCTCCCCTCACTCTAAAATATGAGCCTCTGTTTATTCTAGACCTGAGTGTTATGTTGACATTGTATCTTTCCCTGTGTGTGTGTGTGTGTGTGTGTGTGTGTGGTCAAAGACTAATGTGCCAATAACAAAGAGATGAACCGCTGCTGTGAAACACGCATGCAACGGTTTGCAGGATGCAAGAATGCATGGCTATGCAAACCCTGATTATTTAAAAATAAAGCAATAGGCTGTTCAATTTGGGGGGGGGGTTCCTTGACCGTGTTACATGCTGCACGTGAGTGGGGGGTTGGCGTGGGAATTGTAGGCATTATGCAAGAAGACCTCTCCTACACGGAGACACGTCAGAAGGTTGTGACCTCTCCTACACGGAGACACGTCAGAAGGTTGTGGCTGCCTGCACAGCTTTGGCGCATCAAAGATCCTAATGGGTTAGATAAGATAATCATTACGGTTACCGACTGTTATTGCGTATAGTGGCCAGAATGATCATCACCTCATGCTGTGTATCACAACCCTATTATATATCCCAACTATATTATATATAATATACTACAGCTTATGTAGTAATTATTGAATTAAGTATTTAATAATAAATGCCAATATGTACGATACACTAGGGTCCTATTGTATTTCAGCCTATGTGTTTTATTTCATTTTTAACGTAGAAGTAATTTTGGTAACAAACAAATTAGTTGAATTAAAAAGAATCATCAATGCAACATAATGACATAATCCAGAGAGCTGAAGTAGTGAGGTGGAGGTGTGGGGTGGAGGAGTGAGCTGATGTAGTGAGGTGGAGGAGTGAGCAGGAGGGGGGGCTGAAGTAGTGTGGTGGAGGAATGAGCTGAAGTAGTGAGGTGGAGGAGGGGGTGTGCAGGACATCATTTAAACGTTCTCCTCAGTACACATGCGCATCGATCTGAAGAGAATACGCCATATTGGATTCCCGTAGGAATCTCCTAGCCTTATTCCAGCTAGCGGTGCACAGGACCAATCTATCAATGGTCCCTCAACGCTTTAATGTCTAGTCCTCATCTTTTCGTCACCTAGGTATCCGAACCTTCCCCTGGTCCCGGACGTCGCGTCGTGGTCCCGGTCCAGTCGTTCAGCTCCTCGGAGGGAACCGACGAGAAGAAGTTGAATGGATT
Source organism: Melanonus zugmayeri (assembly GCA_900302345.1). NCBI lineage: Eukaryota > Metazoa > Chordata > Actinopteri > Gadiformes > Melanonidae > Melanonus > Melanonus zugmayeri. Next base: position 15,450 of record OMKN01009424.1, on the reverse strand, counting down.
CGAGGGTCGCCTGGATCCAGCCCGAACAGAAAGGACCTGCGAACGCCTTATGGATGCGGGTCTGGGAGACCTCTCAGGGGGTCCAGGGGGTCCGGGCCCACAAACACAGCCCCCCCCCAGGGGTCAGCTACGCCGCGCTGGACGTTTTTAAGCACGTCGCGGCGGCCGTGGTCTCCGGTAACAGTAACGTTACCGGGAGTCTGAGCAGCCGGAGCATCATGAGCGGCTCCGGGGTGAACCGCACCGCGATCTCGTCCCTGGGAATGGCCCCGGTCCCGGTGAACGGGATTGTGCAGAACTCCGTGCAGACCCCGGCGAACGCGAACGGAAACGGCGTCCCGGTTGATTTAGGTGAGGGGAACACGTCCCAAACGGGGACGACGGGGTCTGTCTCCGTGGGGTCTTTGCAGGAGTCCGGACCGGACGGTCTCCGGTCTCCGAAGTGCTCCTCGGACAGGACGTTCAGTGCAAACGTAACGGGGAACAGGAATAAAAACGCCGGCGGTGCCAATCTGATCTTTAACTTCAGTGACAGCATGCACAACCATGTGAATCATCACCACCACCACCTCCACCTGCAGGAGCATCCACCCTTCACCCTGCAACACATGTGTGCGAAGGCTCAGCAGATGATGCCCCCCTCCTCCATGCCTCTGAACCACCTCCACCACCACCAGCACCACCCAGGCCGGAGGAAAAGTGACAACAAGGCGAGCACCTATGGGATGAATCACCTGCTGTCCTCCTCCACCTGCACGAACGGGAACCACGCGAGCACCACCTGGATGCCCTGGAGCACCCGGACACACCACCCGGGGCTCCTGGGGTAAGAGGACCCGGCTCACATCCCGGGATCATAATAATAATAATGGAGCATTTGGGGGATATAAAGGGGAAAAAGCTAACATTATGACCCTGTGTGAATCCTTTGGTTTTACTGTAACAAGTGTTACTAGGAGTTTTAGTTTGATCTGTGGTGTTCATGCGTTATAACGGTACGGTGTGCGCACTGGGTCAGCGCTCACTGTTAGCGGGGAGCTAGCGTTAGCTCCCCGGGCTAAACCCCTAGTTTAGCCCGGTCCTAGCTCCGCGCCTAGCTCCCCTGGGCTAGCCGCAGAGCTAGGAGCGTTATCCTGGGGAGCTAACGTTAGCCGCGGAGCTAGGAGCGTTAACCCGGGGAACTAACGTTAGCCGCGGAGCTAGGAGCGTTAGCCTGGGGAGCTAGGAGTGTTAGCTCGGCTAACGGTAGAGCTAACGGCTCTTCGTCTTGTCTGTCTGTCAGTTAGCATGTAGCTTAGCACCCCGAGGTGATCTAACCGTCAACGTGCAGAATGTGACGTTAACAGATAAACAGATCTGTGTGTTAATGTGCCCATAACTACATTAACACAACAGTAACACAACCATGAAATGGTTCCTACAACCTAACCCTAAACCACTTTATTTCTGTATAAAACTACATATATAATATGTTATAATGCACATGTTAATGTGTAGGCCCACTAAAAAAGACAATACAGCACTACATGTCTCTATTTAGTCATATAGTCAGTTAACTTCTCTTATTTCTAGTGACATCTTCATGTCTTTTCTTTACATCTTTAGGAGTCAAGATCAACCCATAAGCATCACACATGGGTGATATTAACGACTGTATTATTGGATATGTTGCATAATATAGATTGAAGGATTACCACCACATACTCCTACATTCAAAATCATTAAAGAATTAAACAGAGTTTAATCACATTTAGCTCACGGTATGGTAATATGTCAGACCAAAGCTCGTTCAAATAAAATACAAATATTTCTGACACATCGTACTATTTATCATTAGGCTACACAAAAATGTTTTGGCATTGTGTTTTCGACCCTCCCACTTCTGGGTCCTCCAGCCTCCAAACCAACATAAACTTCTCAAAGTACTGAGTAATAATAGCTCTATTTTAATTTGAAACCTTTTATAGATTTTGTCTAAAAAAAAAAACCTCAACCAACTAATGGCTCTCTCATAATTGAAGCCTAAGATTGACAGATGTATTTTATTGCATGCACTCCACTTGGCATCGCAGTGGCTCCATACGTATTCTATTAACATTTGCAACTCTTGCATGGAGTGGAAAACAAATAGTAGACCTTGTATGCTAACGCAGACACTTGACTGTTTTATTCTGTTGATTTATACTAGGCCTATTTTCAGTAAATGAAGTTATATGAAAGACATTATGCCACACTGAAGCCCTCCTGATCAAGTATACTACATAGTTAACTTAATGGTTAACCTCATGCCCATGGTGGAATCACTGTAGCGTCTTGTTGGGTAGGCGGGCCTAATACAGACGGCCCTTTATGATTGGCTGTTGGTCAGTGACTACGCTGCCCTCTTACCCGGCGGCAGGCAGCATGTTAACCGGCGGTGCATGGCGGGCAGAGTGCGCTTCCTCGAAGGCGCCGGTAATTGAAGTTGACAGCCGCCCTGTCCCGTATTTCACTCTGACATCATGGTGGACATTCCTGGAGGAGGAAAAGCTGAAGGACCCTGAGGAGGAACAGGGAGCCACTGTTCAGAGGTGTTTGTCTGGCCCAAAAACATTTATACATCTTATCTGGTCCCCCATGCCCCAATCGTATGTATGTATGTATGTGCAACATTGGGACAATGAGTTCAATAATCACGTTATATGCATGTTGTTTCCACACGTGCTGCCTAGGTTCCGTATCAGGATGTCACTGCTTGTTGAGAAAAGATTAATGCTTATGGGATAGGTGAAGGGCAGCTTTCTGACTGAAGGATAGGGCAGGATAGTGTAATGATTGAGTGTTCGACCTGAAAGGGACATGTAGGCCTCTGAAAAACTAAACTATCAAAGACAATATTATGTTAGTCAAAATTAAAAAAAGTTTTCTTTTCAAAACCATTCCTGACCTGGTTCTCTCTCTCTCTCTCGCTCTCTCTCTATCCAGGCTCCATGAGGAGATTGTGGACTTCTACAACTTCATGTCTCCTCGACCGGAGGAGGCGGCCATGAGGAAGGAGGTGGTCAACAGGATAGAGATGGTCATCAAGGAGCTCTGGCCCACCGCTGATGTAAGGCGCCAATCATATTACTCGCACCCTAATCTCACATCCAGCAGTCCTATGTTATAGCAGAACTTCTGATCCAGCAGTCCTGCTATGTTATAGCAGAACATCTGATCCAGCAGTCCTACTATCTTATAGCAGAACTTCTGATCCAGCAGTCCTACTATGTTCTAGCAGAACTTCTGATCCAGCAGTCCTACTATGTTCTAGCAGAACTTCTGATCCAGCAGTCCTACTATGTTCTAGCAGAACTTCTGATCCAGCAGTCCTACTATGTTCTAGCAGAGATGGCACAGAGCCTGGGCCGGAAACCAAAAGCTGCAAAGGGTGGAGTTACGCCTTGTTTCCTGTTACATTACAGAGATATTCTACCGAAGAAAAGTAATTCGCTTGAGTGGATGAAGTTTTCAGAAGTTTAATAAGTGTATTTTCTACAGTGGCCAGTCTCTCATCATCCGGATGATCCTGTTGAGGATATATATTAATCACTAGATGCAGGGCATAGTTTAATGCTGCCCACGTTTCCATGTAAATGTAAATAGTTGTTATAGACCATGTTAGCCATTTGTGGAACTGTATATGTGCCTTATTGGTCAGTCGAAAGGCAGGATATTAATGATTCCGTTGAACCCTCCAACCAAATAGACAGTATCGCAGAGTTGTTTACGCTTCCTTCCCGGTAGGCATTGTATACAGTAATAACGGGTAGGCATTGTATACAGTAATAACGGTGGAGCAGTTGACTGAATAGAAACTGAGAAAATATAGGAAAATGACCAAATGAGGCAGAGGGAAAAGCTTATTTAGGTTTCCCGCTCAAAAGAGTGAAAGGCAACGGCAACTTTGGAACAGGCTAGCTGTACACTACTGTGCAAGTAACTTTAAAACATTTGTTTTAATTTCTTTATTGAATACAATGCAATGTCAATAGAAGTACAGTGCATTCTTCATCAAACACAATGATAAAATTAGCAAAAAATATAACAAAAAAGCGAAACTAAGGGGTTTACAAAGATGGAGGTTCTTAATCTCAAGGCATAAACAAAAGAAACCATAAGGAGCTATGCCTTAATGTTCAAAAACATGAATCAGATCAACAAAAATCGCGATATCACTGCACATCTTTCTTGCAACTTTACTAGACCGGCTGTGCCAGTAACGTCCGCAGAGAAGCAACGATAACAACACTGTTGTCAAGAGGACATGGTGGGAAACTGGGAACCTACCATTCATGACAGAATATTAATAATACTAGTGAAGCTTAAAGAGATACGCCGAGAAATCTGTAAATTGGCATTTGCCTGTCTTACCCAGATTTAGACAAGTTGTTTAATTACAAATTAATCATTGTGCGTCCAGAAGGGGAGTTCACTGGGTTAGCATTTGCTTTCCATTAGCCGCTTCCATTGACTTGCAGAGTTACAGTAGCCTAGCTTCAGCGCTGTAATTATTAGGCTACCTGTGATGCGCTGCTGCCGCAATTATATTCTTTAATTCTATTATATAAGCTCAGTGACACATCACAGGCAAGCAAATGCTAACCCAGTGAACTCCCCTTCTGGACGCACAATGATGAATTTGGAATGAAATAACTTGTCTAAGTCTGGGTAAGACAGGCAAACGCCATTACAGATTTCTCGGTGTATCTCTTCAGTGTCGTTTCATAGACTCCACATGACAGAATATGTAATACAAACAAGCACAAAGCTCACCTCTGCTTTCTTCACCGTCATAATTGTATGCAATTGACTTGATGCTTTTCTACCCGGAAGTAAACGTAAACGACTCCATGATACTGTCTACTAAATCAAACCTCAAAGTGGACACCAATCAATCAATGCTAGGTGCTGTCACGTAGTTGATACGACGCCTGACTTTACCTGGTATGATTTCAGAAAATTTGAGTGAAATTGCAATAACCACCAGAGATGGTGAAGCACATTCATTTTCCACTCCATTAATTCCAAATGGCTATCATTTGCATATCTTCCATAACACAAGTTTTATGTGGCATCATTCATTATTCACATCTTTATCTTTTTCAGGTCCAGATCTTTGGCAGCTTTAGCACAGGACTCTACCTTCCAACAAGGTTAGCCCCCAATATCCATGATCAAAACATATTCTGTGCATTGTACAATCAATGTCCTGCTTTGCAATTCCATGTTCCAAATTCATCTCCCCCCAGCGACATTGACCTGGTGGTGTTTGGGAAGTGGGACCGGCCCCCACTCCAGGAGCTCGAACAGGCTCTGCGGAAACACAACGTGGCTGAGCCCTTCTCCATCAAAGTGCTGGACAAGGCTACAGTGAGTAGTGGTTCAGCTGTGCACACCGCCACCCCATAATCACTCGCAGTCCATTGAAAATCTTTTCATATACGCCACAGGTTGAGTATAGGGCTGTAACCCGACTCGATTTTTCCAGTTCAGTCGATTTATTCGATTATTTGTGGCAAAAAAAACATGCTTCCAGTTATACACGGCATTATGGTTACGGAAGCAAGTTGAAGTGCAATAAATCCATAGGCTAAATCCAACCATAACATTAGACAAGAACCAATGTGAATTTTAAAACTAAAGTATATTAAAGACCCTGGACACCCAAATCCACAAAAACCTTCTAGCTGTAATGTAATTTAGGGTCTTATGTTCATACTAGTAAGCACCTAAATACTATTAGACATTAGTTTACATCCATGTCTGAAATATTGTAATTTACGTTTTTTACTCATTCCTGATTTTGGGTTTGAATTGGGCGGGATTATGCTCGAGATTTATGATGTCATAAATTATGCAAACCAATCGGAACCGCTGAGCTTTTCCCTCTTCGCTCGCTGCTACTAGAGGAATCCTGGTTAGTTTATTTTCCTCCGCTTACTGATATGCTTGATGGTGAGTTACAAAATGCTTTGCTATCCGGACAAACAGGGCGCGTCTCAACGGCCAGGAGCGCCCTCTGTCCCCCCGGGAGCCTCGCGAAGTGCCGTCGGGGCGCGGCAGCCGGTGGACGACCTCGTGTCTCCGTCACGCTGTCTGTGCGGGCCGCTTCTTCTCAAACCCTCGAGCTTTTCCCCGAGGCAAACACCGTGAACCTTCCTGTCGGGAAGCCTCACTAGGCACTGTCAGGTTGCGTCGTCCATCGGCTGCCGCGCCCCAACGGTGCCTAGGAAGGCTCGCGGGGGGACGGAGGGGGCTCCTGATCTGAGGTCGTATTCAAGAGTTGAGTCTTGTTGCGGCCCCCTCCGTCCCACCAGGAGTCTTGCTAGGCGCCGCCGGGGCGCGGCAGCTTTTCCCAGAGGCAAACACCGTGAGCCTTCCTCCTGGGGGAGCCATGCAACAATCAACTCTCGAATACAACCTCAGATCAGATGAGACGACCCGCTGAACTTAAGTGGCCGCGCCTGCCCGCCACCAACAGAGACCTCGACACGCGGCGGGAGACGCGCACAGCGTGACAGAGACACGAGGTCGTCCACCGGCTGCCGCGTCCCGACGGCGCCTAGCGAGGCTCCTGGCCGTCGAGACGCGCCCTGAGGCGGCTCGGCTGGGTTCGTCCAGATAGCAAAGCATTTTGTAACTCACCATTCACCAATTCAAATGAATAATTTTGAGGCTTCTGCCTCATCCTCTGGAGAATCACACGGCTCAAACATATAGGGCTGGACTACACCGACTGCAGTGTGCGCCATTGCCGTGGAAATGAGAGCTCGTTTGACATGGGCGGAGCCAGGGAGAAGTCAATCAATATCGGACCTGACACGCCCACACGGTTTTTTTTCACTCCGACTTTTGTGGATGCTTAATGAGACCCAACTATGGGTCAAGCCAGGTGTCCAGGGGCTTTAAGCAAATATTCACTTCACGTAATAAAGCAATCTAAAGCTGGAACCTGACCAGTGATCACCTCTCTTTTTGCCCCGCTTTAATGCCATTGCTTCGGCTTTTCAGTTTTCAGTTAACATCGCTAGACCTGCCGCAGACTGTCCACTATAGCAGAGGTTCTCAACCTTTTTCTCAGGTGACCCATGTTTTTTCCAAAAAAATGTACACATATAACACCCATATAGCAATATCAATAAATCTTCATAGTACATGCAATCAAGTCAAGCCTCAAAAATGCGAAAAGAAACATCACTTACTTAATGAGAAGGTTGTTCCTGCATATTCTGCACGATCTGGCTCCAATTCGGCTCGCAGGAGGAGAGGGCAACACGCATATCAGGTGCAGCATTCAGTTTCTTTGTTTCGTCTTTATCTTGGTTAGGACGGAAAATCCAATTTTGCACATGTACGTCGTTGTGAAGGGCAGCAGCAATAAAACGCTTGCTTTACTCAGCAATGGGTACTCAGTGGAGAGGCCAATCCAGAATGAAGATAACTTGTCGGTTTTGTGGCGGGTTTTCAGCGTGCTGTCACATGTCAGCTGAAGCATTTCTGATTCCTCGTTAGTTAAATTGAGTTAAATTGAACTCCACTATTGAATCCGGGGTTTCAAACACAAAGGGATTTTTCACCCACCTCTTGTCTTTCAAATAATTAAACTTCTCCTGTGGAAAGTAGCGAGAGAGATTTCCCCTCAGTGAATCCAGGTGTGACTGGATGCGGCGCGTCAGGTCGGCGACCACGTTCTTGGACATGTGAGTTTCTTCGATATGCTTCATCATTGTGGGGAACATGTAGTAGCTTTGCGTTTTGAGTCGCAGTTGCCATAATGTTAGTGACTTCTGGAACGTTTGAATATATTCGAACGGATCATTTTCCCTTCCCTGTAGCTTTAGATTCAGTTTGTTTAGAATCGAAAAAATGTCAGTAAGATATGACAGAGTTAAAAGCCATTTCTCATCACTAAACAAATGTATGAATGGTGACTGTTTCTCAATGAGGAAAGCGTGTATTTCATCTTTCAATTCGTATACTTGCGTAACCACCCTGCTCTTCGACAACCATCTCACATCTGTATGAAATAGTAAGTGTGTGTGCTCGGCTCCCATTTCAGTACACGGGGCCTTGAAAAGCCGGCTATTGAGAGCCCCGCCTTTAATGAAGGTCACAATTTTAACAATGTCTTTCAAAACCATGTCGAGTTCAGGTGGGATTCCTTTCGATGCCAATGCTTTGCGGTGAATAAAACAATGATTCCACACAATGTCATGTTCTGCTGCGTCTGTGATCCTTTTGATAACTCTGCTGTTTTTTCCAGTCATGTTACCTGCCACATCACTTGTAATGCCTTTGCAATTACCCCAGTCCAGTCCGCTCTTTGTTATGTATGTATTTAACTCTTCAAAAAATTGTGCACCTGTCGTGCTGGAAGGCAGTGTTAAGCAGCACAGAAGGTCTTCAACAAATTCACTTTGCCAAACATCCCGGGCATAAATCAACAAAGTAGCGCATGACGCAATGTCGGTACTTTCGTCAAGCTGTATAGAAAAATCCTCAACTGACTTTAATCTGGCTATTAACTGATCTTCTAAATTATGTGCAATATCACCAATTCGCCTTGAAACGGTGCTGTTACTCAGTGGGATTTGTTTAAGTTTTTCCGCGGCCTTTTCGTCAAGGATGGTGCGAACCATGTCTAGTGTTGATAGCAATATTAACTTCTCTGCAATTGTGTGGGGCACTTTGAATTGCAATGACTGCAATTTGTCATTGTGTGTTACGTTTCTGCTGAGTACCTGAGCTGAGGATTTTATTTCTTGAGCCTTCCTTTGAAAAAAAGACAGCGGTTTATCCGCCAAATCAGCATGACGAGTGCTTAAATGCCTTTCTAGCTTTGCCGGTTTCAAGCTTTCATTCGCCAACTTGTCTCCACATATAACGCACATTGGTTTTGCATCCCGGTTTGCGTTAACGAAGCCAAACCTCAAATAGTCGTCCTTATATGGCCTTGATGTCAATTTCAGTTTTTTCTTTGTTGGCCCAGAAGTACTGGTTCTCTGTTGGTTTGCATCGCCATCTTCTGTCCTGCTTTGGACTGCACTTTGGACCCGTTTTCAGCAGGTTCTTTTCAGGAGTCGGCGTCTCCAGGCCCCTTTTTCTAAAAAAAACGATCGATGGTGCCGGAGATGGATTTTGGCTTTCAATTCAGTTTACAGTTTTTCTCAGTCGCTTTGGTACATTTCTCAGATCAGAATTGAAAATCTCAAAACTACTTGTTCAATCTTCACATCATTGTGTCACTTGTGCACATCAAAAAAGCAGTTTCTCATTTCTTTGAACAAGTTGCAAATGCTTTGGTACATCCAGGCAAATGAATATGTACAATTTTCTGCTGTTTCCTACATTATCAATTGCTTATGTCATGTTGATCAAAATCTATTATAATGGGTCTCTGTTGAATAGTCTCACCCCCCACAACATTCAGGCATTAGTTCATCGCATAAGTCTTTACATGCAAAATGGTTGAACAAGTTGTCATAATATGTCAAGCATATTTCTATACATTTCTATTAGACTTTGTTTCTAAATCTGTCCTGAATTGGTAAATTGCTCCCAGGTGAATCTTGACTTTCTCTAACGAAGAGAAATGTGTGAAGCATTAGATCAACCAGTTGTCTGAAATATCTCA